>LULA01016111.1:0-24079 GCA_002091835.1 Anopheles maculatus | reverse complement strand
CTTCCTTTTCTCATGAATTGATGTGTTATAGTTGTTATATTGTTGTTGTTAAGCACACACACACAAATGAAATGAGAGAAAATCCTAAGCCGCGAAAGGGCGATAAGAAAGGCGACAAACAAAACCATTGAAGAAGACGTACGTACGAACAAGAGAAGATGGGCAAAGACAGCAAAATGACATCAGCAAAAGGCTAAAAATAAAATCAACCGAGTGCTAAGCACCAAAACGATATGATAATGATGTAAGACGACAAAACAAGAACAATACACAAGAGTAATGATTTCCATGATGGGCGCCGCTGCGCTGGTGCCAATTAGCATTAACAACAAACAACATATGGTGTTCTAGAACCTTTTAACGGCAAGTGAAACACAGAGAAACAAAAAGAAAAGAAGGAAAATAAAACTAACGCACATAAGAGGAGAGAGAGAGATGAATGAGAAAAAACGTGGACAAGAGGTGAACTAGATAGAGAGAAAGCAGGAAGTAAACACGAGATAAGAAAAGCAAAACAAAAACAAAAAAAAAACGTTTGTAAAAGATGCAAACAACAATCTGATTAGATGATACAGCACGCTGCGCTCTTGCTCTCTTATAACTATATACATTCATATATTTTATAGCGATGCGATATTTAAAGCACACACAAAAAATGGAACATTTAATATTGAAACTACTATTGAAAATTACACAAACAAACACACACACACAAAGAAACCGGCTTTTGTGCAAGGAAAGCACATATTTTTGTTACCTAATATACCTAGTACGAATATATCAGCACATCCCTGATGGCAAATGTAAGACAAAACAAAATGTATGACATTGTATTTAAACTATTTAAACAATCAAGCTGTGTAGATGATAATATACTTATATAGATATACATACGCATACGCATAACGTATTGATAGATATATATTGATGTTAAATGATGCAAATGATAGTCTCTTTCGCTCTTTGATCGGATCACAAGCAGGCCCTAGTGTGCAAGTAACCTTACTATAGAATGTTTACGTTCATTGTCGTAGGGCATAAATCTACAATTGTTTTAGCGTGTAAGAGAAGCTAATCTGTTTGTGAGTATATGTACTACAGCCACTATTCACAACTGACTGCTGTCCATATCTCAATTCTCCCAAAACACTTGCTCTACCATAGCAATGAAATATGTCAAACAAAATGCCCTCTGGTTGGGAGATTAGATTGAAAAAAGTGTATGAAAAAAATGAAAATGAAAAAAAAACATACAAAACAAAACGCATTAAATCACACAAACACACGCAAATCAAAGTTAAAAATTAGGATGTGATGGACTCAATGTGTCCCTTTGACAAAAACAAGTAACATGGTAGCAGAGCTAAAACCTCTCGCAATTGATTGACTTTATTCGGAATGACCTTTGTAGTGAATTTGGAGATCCCTTTTACACCCGTTGGCAAAACAAAGATGTACTGTTATTTTACACTAGTTGGTGGTACTGAGATATGTATTGAATAGCACTTGAAAATTATAACACGAAGAAAAAAATGCATACAAACAAAGGAAAAAAAACAATTAATGACAAATCAAAAAGGATTAAGCAAAACATTGTAACACACACACACACACACACAAAACACTCACACATAGTCACTGAAAGCACAGGTATCTGGTGCCTGTTCAATATAACTGTCAGGTTAGAGCTTTCTAAACTGTAGCTAATCTATACATATACTGTCTGTACTGTCAGAACAAAAAAAAAAAAAACAAAGCTGTCTCTCTCAAACCGTCGAACGATATTTATAAAACTCTATTTTTTCGGCACTTTGCGCGCAGTCCTACGCTGCCAGCGAGCAAAACACAGGGTAAAGCTGGAATGTGAAAGTAGTAGTAAATAGTAGCGAAAAGGATCCCACCTCTACACACTGATACCACACCACCCGAATTACAAGCGCACACACACTCACCCTCGGAAGGGGTAAATTTCGATTGTGATTTTGGTTGTTGCCTGAATGCCGATCGTGTGCCCTATTTCAATCGGTATGGTTTTGCGTATTGCCTTACTGTTTGTTTTCCCTTGTGCATACATATGCAAACGGAACAAAACATCCCCCAAACAATAGCCCATATACACATACAGTAAACAACCAGATGCTAGAGTACATTCTGCAGAGCGTCATTAGCTCGAAAACGTTTCTCCCTCCTAAAATATGTGCAAACCGCCAGAGCAAAAGTGTAATAGCATTTAGGAAAAATTTATTTGTGTGCAAATGATGTTTGATATACTACATATATACAGATGCAAACAGTAACCATCTATACAACAACAACCAAAAGCCTCCTCTTCCTCGTCGAGATAAATCTTCAAACACAACACACACAAAAACTTACACAAAACAAAGACACAGGCACGTACACAAAGAAAATATGATAAACAATTGAAACTCGTATTAAACGGTACAAGTAAAATCGACAAAAAAATGGATGTAATGTTGGTGTGTGTTTCCTACTACCCAACCATACCACTCATCACATAAACACACCCTACCCGGTGTATGCGTAATAATTATTCCCGTGGAAACAAATATTTTCGATCGGTGTTTATTGTTAGTGTATTGAGAACGGTTCTTACTTACTTGGTCTGTGCTCCAGAAGTCCACGATACTGCTGTTCACGATAGCGCTGTCGTCTGTCATTATCTCAATTTGGCCGTCCAATCACTCCTTTACTATTTATGTGGACGTCTTAAAACTACGCTTGCGGATTGGGCGTCATCCAGTGCCTTTCTCATGACAGGAATATTCTACCTAGGAGGTCTACTTCGGTGGTAAATGGTGGAGAGTTGTTCACAAAATGTCAGCTCCGCTAGCATTTGGTTATTATCATTTAAAAAAAGCCTGGCAACCATGATGTCAAAAAAGCTCATTAGGCCCTGTATTTCTACCCCGCCTATGATGTTAAACGCGACTGTAAAATCAATCCATCTCCAAAATAATCTGCTACGACGAGAATCTGGTCGAGACGTCAAGCACAATATATCCGAATCTACCCGAATAGAATACTTTTTTCAAGTTTCTTATGATGTTGTCGCTTTTCATTAAATTTTTACGTAAAAATGCTTTATTTTCACTATTTTAGTATGACATTGTTGGTTTTGTTCTTCTCACCCCACTTGAATCTTGCTTCCTGTTTGGTGTACTCCATTGCGAAGCCACTAGACAACCGCGACTTTAATTAAAAATGTAGCGCTACAACAACCCCTCACACTCATTTTAAATACATCTTATTAACATTTCTTAGCGTTAAAGATTCACTTTTTCTTTGTGTTAAATGTTAAACGTTCTACGCCGCAGAATTACACGATGGGGGCGAACGGAACGGTTGATGGCAATCGTTCATTGTTTTGGAGTTTTTGGTGTTCTCTTAACTAGGATGCATGGATGTGACAGGGCGTTTTGGATGTGTGTTCGATGACAAATGGCAAGCAGAACAAGTGTGGCAAGGTGAGAAAAATGCGATTAAAGAATTGTACTAATTAAAATACCCTATACGAAGAATGGTAAAAACAAGGGAGAAAAAAACAAGAACAGAACTGATCTGGTAGTACAGAACGCCAGTTTCCGTTAAATTATTATAATCCAGTTCTCTCATCTCCTAACTAAGCTAGTAATGGCCTCACTGTGTTGCGTGTTAGACAATTTAAAGTTGGCACTTTGCTTACTTATTCAAACGTCTCGTTGCGGGAGTATAATTTGAAACTAAACACTATGGCAGATTGGCGTTTGGTATTAGGTCATGGTTGTAGGATGATATGCTGGTTTCGCTACCAGTTTCACTATCAAAATTCTTCCTCCGAGTGATCTAAATGTAGCCCGCACGGTCTTCGAAATTCTTGGCCACGCTCATGGATCCATTTGTTCGATACTGCAATATAGAGAGAGAGAGAGTTTAATCGGCCGTTCCACACCATCCCGAAGGTGTACAGATAAATACCCCATTTGGTGCCGGTAAGTACCGGACAGGCGGCATGCCGTGTTGCGTAGTCACCGCGGCCGGATGCGTGCAGATTGAACCAGAAAGCGGCCGTCCCTTTGCGGGGCCAAAGAGCAAGATGCAGCGAAGGAAATACGGTCGCACCGCCCTGCGTAACGTCGCTCATCTAAAACGAACGGTCCAGAGTTCATTAGTCGATATATTCCAATAGATATCGCCACCCAATTCGTCTAACGATCTTACGTAAAACAGCACGGTAGCGATACGATTGCCCGTACCGAGACTCTTGAACGCGTTGCGTTCCTCGCGCCTCGCAAAATCAAAGTGTGGCTCGTAGTGGCCACCAATCCCGTAATTCACCACCTGCAGCTCTTCGGCTGTTTCCATCGTTAGCCCGGTCATGTCCTCCACACGTCGGCTGATCGTACGGATCATCTCGTCCTCCGCATCTTTCAACCAGGCCGACTTGCTGATACGATAGTTGGCAAACTCTAGCTCACCCGTTTTGTAGTTCTGCACTGTTGCGCGGCGGAACCGTGGCCGGGCGTACTGCTTGATGCGTTCGATTTCCCGATCCGACATCACCTCGTGGTAGATGACGATGTACGGGCGTAGGTACGCTTCTTCGAGTTTTAGTGGGCCGATCCGAAGAAACGGCGACGTGTTGGTGGTGTACCGGCAGACGAGCTGGGAACGTAGCTCGATTGGTGGTTGCTGCTCACCCCGGCACAGCTGCTCGTACAGCTTACGTTCGCTGGTGTCGTACACGTGCGGTGTTGCCTCTTTCTGGATCTTCTACAAAAGAAGGGGACAGCGTTAACGCATCGTGTTCGCACGAGAGTTGAAGGTTTTTTTCCGGTCGGTTACGCGTACCGTGGTGGTGTCGATCGGTACCTCCTCGCTACCATCGTCCCCACGCAAGATCTTTTGTTGTGCTTCTTTTTGCAGCTCCTTTTCATAGTACGCCTTGTTACTGACGGCGCGCTCATGATCCGGCACTAGTTCGAGCAATTCTTCTGTCATAGAGAGTGCCGTCTGGATGTTTCCTGCAACCGAGTCGGATAGGGGTTTGTCTTCTTAAAGCGACTTGCTCCTACGTTAAGCCTACTATCTGCCCTACCTTGCTTGAAAGTAGAGAACGCTAAATATTCCAGCACATCCTCCTTGGTCGCGGTACGGTTAACCTCGCTCGTCAATCGATCCATTGCCTCGCGCATCCACAGCACCGTGTGGTAGTAGTCCCCGTTCAGATAACTTTGACGCCCCAGCTCGAAGCAATCCCCGGCCGACAGTTCCGTGCTATACTGTACCCCGTTTAGCATACCCCGGGCAAGGCTTGCCGTATCCAGGTTGTAGGTGTCCTGCAGCCGCATCAACGCAACCGCCGCCCCATTCAAATCCTCATCCGATGGAAACTTGAGCACACTCCGGAAGCTCGTTACGTTTTCGAGAAATTCCTTCCCAACTTCGTACGTCATCAGGTTTTCCACGTACCGCCAATCGGTCGTGAGACGCTTGGTCAGCAGAAATGCGTTGACCGGGTTCGATAGGTACGCACTCACGTCCCGTGCCGCCTCCGTGTGTTCCCGTCGATACTCGTGCACTTTGCTGGAGGATGAAAAGTAATGGCTGGTGTCAAATTACGCCCCGTTTGTCTAGAGCGAAATTGCATACTTACCGGCGCAGCTGCATCAGCTTTTCTTCCTGCGCTTGTACGTAATAGTCGAGATTGGTAATTAGTACGGCTTCCGTTTCGAGCAGCTCTTCCATATCCGCCAACGCGGTAAACAGTTCCCCATCGACCGGTGGCTGGAGTAGCAACAGGGCGATACCGGTGGCCACCACCACGGGTAGCATCTTCCCGTACAGCGAGGGACGGCGAAGCATCGCGAACTATCCTGGAGAGACTGAGCGAAAGCGAATGGCAAATAACAATCGAGCTTGAGATGCGTACTGTATGAAATTTATTAAATTAATTGCAGAACAAATAAGAACCTACGCCACATACACACACTCAGTGCGTCTAGGGCTAGCTTAGTCGCCTTCTTTACACGTCTAACTCTTTCAAATCGTACCGACTTAGGGGCTACGAGTTCGAGATATGCGCTGATCGTTTTGCCTCTGTGTGTGCGAAGCGTGCTATTTACGTGTAATGCTACTGCCGACACAGCTATGCTTTCTACCAACGAACTATGGTGCTGTGACCCGCGCCTCTCTAAGCACGACGGCCGTTCGCTCACTGTTGATAACGATCATAGCATATTTCAATGCCCCCGAAGAAACACAGGAAGTGTTGACGTTGGCACATAGAACATTCTAACATGCCGTGCTTCTGGCACTTGGTGGGAGCTGCCACTATGTGCACGATCGAACACAGACAATCTCTGGTTTATAGTTTATCCACTGTACAAACCGCTTGATGCATCATATGGTGAACAGATTAAAGCCATGCTCGTGTACCCTGTTTGGGGCAGCCCGATGGTGCAGTGGTAGCGACACCGGTTGACAACACAGACCGGGCACATGGGTAAGAAATCTTATTCGGACCATGTTGCTAAGGGAGTGTAACACAAGCCAAGGAAACCAGACACAGTAGGCCAAGAAAAATCCTACATCCCGATATTCTAGTGAAAACCAATGAATAAGAAGGCGAAAATGTACCCTGTTTTTTCATTCTCGATAAACAGTTGATTGTTGATGTGGGAAACCGAATTGTGTTGAAGTTGATTGTTGCTTTAGATTCGGATCTCTCTAGCTTACCAGCACTTTCTTTACGAAAAAGCACTTTCTTTACATATATAAGGCGAATGAATTGGTACCTACTTTTGCTTACCCTCCGAGTGGTGCAATTCTTTCGCGTTTGCAGTGAAGGGTGTTGGTTCCACTGTTTCTCCAGCACCGCAAGTAGACACAATTTTCGCCCCGCCACACAAATCCACTCCGTTTTATGCTGCTTCACCTTTACCCTGCACAAAATTGCAGCAAAACACACCGGGAACACACCTTCAAATCACACCGCATACTATGATGCAGACGCACAAAGTAACACAAGCGTTTCGCCACACAGTTTCCGTGTTGCTCCGTGCCAGAATATGGCCCGGTGACGTCCTGGTCCTGTGTCCGAGTGTGCTTCAAATGATGCCGTAATGCGTTACACTTACAGAATGCTAGCTAGTGGTAGCACGACGCCAAATACCCCACATGCTACACTATGCGGGGGTGTGTGCATGGCGTTGTGTATGTAGCAAAAGGAAATCTTTTTGCTGTGTACGATTTTGTTTTGTACTGCTCTCGGTCTAGCGTGCTGTACCAGAGTCACGTAGCCATCTGTCATAAAACTCAACTCCGGCTTCTTTGTTGTTGTTATGCGATCCTCTGCATGAAGCGCGCTACGCAGATGCCATCGAAAGAGAGAGAAAAAGAGCGAGTGAGCGAGAGAAAATAAAATTCGCTCTACAAAAACCTCACCCTAGCTGCATCAGCGTTTGACTGGTACTGTGTCGTAGGAAGGAAAGAGCCCGCAAACACAGTAAAATGACATAGTGCGAACAGGAAAGGATAAAGAAAGTGGGAGAAAGAGAGAAACCGAAAGAGAGAGAATAGATGCATTTGGGGTGGGTTTTTTTTGTACAACAGTGTGTCACGCTCTTGAAATCAGCCGGGACACTATGGGATCTATATGATGGGATACTAATGCATTTGTAATATTTTATACGTAAAGAACCACTGGATCTCTTCGTAAGCCAGGCCTACCATTCAGCTACGAGTAAACTAAGTCTAGGAAGCCAGAAAATCTAGGTCGAACCCTCTCGAGACTGTTGTGTCATAGAAAAAGAAGATCATGTCCTAGTCATGTAACTTACATGCTTTGGCAAGCTTTCAAAACTGTCCATACTGAGCTTTTCAAAAATGAACTCAGATGAGTGACATTGGGAAATGTCGGCTATCTAATGTCTTATAAGATTTATTGATGCCACGTAACTGGTTAGTCCTCACCGTTGGTCACATGTACGAGATGGCTAGGACTAAGCTAAACGTTAAAGTCACCGTCATTGAAACGTTTGTCCGCAGCGCTAAACGTGCAACGCCCAGTGTGCGTGATGCTGGTCCGAAAACTATTTTTTCCCTTTCACACGCTCATTTCGGTCGTTCTCATCCATCTCGCTTTCACTATGCCGCTTACCAAACGTACACATACACGCACCAACACGCACACAACATATGCGCATCCATGCAGCATAAGCAAAGCAGCAGTGTTATTGTTTGGCAGTGGCCGAAAGGGGTTTTTGTTTTGTTTTATCGCGTAGTGATTTGCTTCCCGTGAGCGCTGATAGTGTGGTACCTGTTTGCCCGTGTATTGGATCGTAGTTTCGAACAAAGTACTATAAATTTTCACCGCCCGCACAACAACCAGCAGCAGGCCGTTCGTTTCGAGTGCGTTTTATGGTTGCTGTGGCTGGATGGAGACCTCAATCGGTCAACGGTTTTTTAAAAGAACAAGCAGCAATGGCGATTCGAAACGTGTGCACTAACACTAGGTGTCTGCGCTTGATTGTGTCCGCTAAACGCTAAGTAAGTCCTTAAAAGGATACAAACGTTGTGCATTTCCGTGTATACGTGTGTGTGTGTGTGTGTGTGTGTGCGAGCGAATTCAGGACGCAAGTACAATAAAGCAGTGCAACCAGCAGCGCAAAACTACAATCAATAATACAACCGAAGCTGCCATTTTCCATTAATCGCATCTGCTGCTCCAAAATGCCCAAATCAATAGTAGGTATTAGGTAATGGATCGTGCGCACGATCACGGCACAAAACAAGCCAACACACAGTCTGGGGTGGGTCGAACGTCGGACGACTGTTACCTTTCAAATCTTCCAAACCGTAGGAAGTTGCCCGACCGACCGGGAAGCTTCTATTATTGGTACCGGGCGACCGCGTGTGAATATTTGTAAGATGTAGACTCTTTAAACCATTCACCCATCTTCAAAAGACTTCACAAAACTTCAAAAGACTTCACAAGACTTCAAAAGGTTTCACGGGTCGAAACGGTGTGCTGAACCATGCCACCCAAACGGCCATTACGACTCCGGAGATGCGATAATGGTGGCTAATAATTGGCTTTTTCTGCTTTTCCTTCCAGCACACGAGTGAGTACGTGTGTATCGCTACTGGTACCAACACCGGCCAATACCTTATATGGCTGGCGATGATAGCACTTAGCCGTTTTATATTCGCTTTTGTTGTCAATATCTTGGTAAGATGGAGTGGCTGCTGTCAATGCCCCCATATGGGAGACCCTACGACGAAAGGTAACCAAACCCGTTAGCCATCATGTTGGTGCCCTTCGCAGCTGCAGCGTGACTTTGAACTGTATGAGGACGTATGATACTTCCGGTGCAGTAGGACAAACTACAGATTAATGCAGCGTTCCCACTTGACCAGCGCAAAGTCAACGAATTCCCAGTAGCTGCTCGGGATCAGTCACTTTACAGGCTTTGTTTGTGCGGATTATAATTGTGTCTGATTACAGCCGTTTTACCGGCCATAGTCGGCAGAGTGGCGTCGCTAGCCATCCGATGAGAAGATGCACAATCCACTCGTGATGTAGTGCATTGTACCCCCCAGATATTGGGAATTCTCGAGCGTACGGTGTGAAAGCATACCCACTCGAAAACGAAGAAACAGTGAAGGAATCTCTGTAGTCACTTGTCTGATAAGATCCGTACCTGTTGTACATATTATTATAAATAGTGGACATGAGACATCTTCATTAGTAGCAAACCACTACAACCCGGTGACAGTGCGCCGTTGTCTGGAGAGTCTGCTAGGTCGAAGTTTCTAAGGAATTACCTGGCCAGGAGTTGACAACAGGGTGAGTGCGATCGTGCCTGTTTGTCTTTGGGTAGGGAACCGAACACCGAAACAGGTCTCCGACATGTTGCTGAGTTAGGAAAGCAGTGCATTTACACAACCCACACACGCCACACATATCTAAGGCCAAGGGCATCACCGTAGGGAATGCTAAGTGAAACTCTAAATCGATGCAAATGCGCATGTGTTGGCCACTCTCTGGTGCGCGAGCATACGGCACACGTTAAAACTCAATGAGAGCATGGTCAAACCGTTGGCCAGCCGTTGTACGAACTCCCGCGAAACATTTCACCGCTGGAGGGAGAAATATGGGACACATACGTATCAACCCCGCGCGGTGTTCGTCTGCCGTTCTCACTTTGCAGCGTCGTGCGTCGCCTACAGTGGTGGATACAAAATAAAAAAGATGAAACGATTCAATGCACCGGAAGAGACGACCTACCTGATCGGTTCCGTCTCATTCGCCGGAAGGATTTGGTGTTCTGATGTGTGTTGTAGGGTAAATCGTAATGAAACTCTCTGACAATTTTGCATCTAAATTTGTGTATAGCAACCGATATATGGGGTAGGTACCGGTCGCCCGTTCGTCACTGTTCGGTGTTGCACATGTGGTAATCTGAGGTGGAATCGCGGATTACATAATGCCCGATACCCTACTGGTTTTTGGAAGCAGCAACTTGCTCCGGCTCGGGCGACTAATAATAGCGGGAGCGGGATGTATTGCAAGCTGTTTGGTGTATGTGTTGGTTTCGGTTTGCTCTGTTTGTTTGAGTTTTTTTTTTGACTGAGAGGGAAGGGGATCCAAGAGTTAAATATATTCCGGAATATTGAACCGACCAACGACCGATTATTGAGCAGGTTGGATGCAGTCGTCACAGCGTACTGTATATTGTGTGTGCAGATCATGCAAATGTATGGATGTCACCTAGATGATGGATGCGTCTCAGATAATAGAAATGTCACGTTAAATTAAATAAAATTTTAATAGCTGAGAGTGACAGAAACAGAAACATTGATGCAACTTTATGAATATGAGACCTGATGTGGTACCCTTGTGTAACAACAATGGAATTGGGTTGTACTAAGATGTTACGCTACGCGATTACAAATAATGAGCTGAGTTGGTTCTACGCTCGTAATGGAGGTTAGTGAAAGTCTCTGGTACCTGTAGCAAGTCCACTAGAACACTGCAATTTGCACGCAGTAGACCGGAAATAACAGCTCGCGTGGCGTGTATCTTGGCCCTGATCGTTGTGTCACCTCTTATCAGTAATCAATCGTTGTTCGTGTTAGCAAGTTCGCTGTGACATGTGTTATACCCCCTGGTAGCATCCATCGCACTCTTGCTTTATCACCTCTGCCGGCGTTTGCCGGGAAAGGAAGCTGCACACAAATACACCCGTATACAACCAACGGCCACTGCGTGGTTATCGTTATCGAACCGGAAATATACGACACGAACAAAAGGGGAATAACGTTCGAGATCTGCGTCGCATAGGCATCATTTGCATGCAGGGGCAATAATAACACCGCAAGCCGACGTTCATGGTCAGTTCGAAGGAGCCGCTCGTACCAAAGGTTAACCTTTCTCTCTTTCTTTTTGTGTCATCTGTCACCAGAGTCCATCGGCGGGCCATCCACAATCCACCAAGGTTTGCAGTATGCCGATTATCGATACCATTATCGATACCATTGCGGTTTTATCATCATCACGCTGAACTAGCTAACGTACTGAGAGTGGAAAGTATTGGGAGGAAACGGAACTACATCCTCTGCAATAAACCTTTAGTCAGCAAGCAAACACGCAGTGTAGAACACTGTCAGCGGAAAGAAAGCGAGATAGTGAGTGAGGAAGTTGTTCCGCAGTGACGTCCATCAAAGGAGTACAAGGAACACAAATGGAGCGACTTCAAAGGCATCAACGTTGGAACAACACGCGTTGGTTGTTGCTGGGAATGCTAGCACTGACGATCGGTGTGTCTAGCGCGTACAAAGTTGGTGTGGGACGGGCAGACTGTACTGGACCGTCGGTGGAAATCACTTTTGTAGGTATAGCTCCAACGTTGTGTACCCTAAATAGCCCCGATGAATCATCGAGCATAGTAAGAATGTAAGAAGTTGTAGATTTCTTGCCTTTAGCATCTGAGAGGTTTTGAAATTGGTAATAATCAAGAGACATTAGAGTTCCAGTTTTAAATACATTTGGCTATTTGGGTACAGTTGGGTCGGTGAATTAAATTTATTAACGATTTTATTAACGATGCGCTTTCCGCTTTTTAGATGGGCTATGCACAGGTGACGCAACGTGGAACCGGTATTCATCTGCGTCAGTACGCACGATCCTTCATTGTCGAAGATGAGACCGGCACTCGGGTCGTATTTGTCAGTGTAGACGCCGGCATGATGGGCCACGCGATCAAGCGCGATGTACTGGCCGTGCTGCAGAAAAAGTACGGCGAGCTGTACACCCACGAGAACGTCGTTATCAGCGGTTCACACACTCACTCCACACCGGGCGGTTTCCTGATGTACCTGCTATACGATCTAACCTCACTCGGGTTCGTTCCGGAAACGTTCAATGCACTCGTGCACGGTATCGCGCAGAGTGTTATCCGTGCGCACAACAACATGGTCGAGGCGAAGATTTACGTCGCAGAAACGGAGGTGCTCGACGCTAACATTAACCGCAGTCCGTCCGCGTACGAAAACAACCCGGAGGAGGAACGGGCACAGTACGAGCACAACGTAGACAAGACGCTGGTGCAGCTGCAGTTTGTGCATGCCCGCGACGGGACGCCGTTCGGTGCGATCAACTGGTACGCGGTCCATCCCACCTCGATGAACAACACGAACCGGCTCGTATCGAGCGATAACGTAGGTCTGGCCGCGGTAATGCTTGAGCAGGAGCGCAATCCTGGTTCGTTGGTCGGTAAGGGTGAGTTTGTCGGTGCGTTTGCGTCCAGCAATTTGGGAGATTCTTCACCGAACATCAACGGTCCGAAGTGCGAAAAGACGGGCCTACCGTGTGATGTGCTGACGTCCTCGTGTCCTTCCGGCGCCGGTGCTTGTTTTGCTTCCGGGCCCGGTCGTGATATGTTCGAAAGTACGGCAATTATCGCTGATCGATTGTATCGGGCCGCGGCTGAGTTGCTCGGTGCGTCAAAAACTACCAAAGCACGGGAGGTGACCGGTCCGGTTGGGTTCATGCATCAATACGTGGACATGACGACGGAGGAAACGGTCCACTTTGATCGGGCAACGCGTAGCTTGGTACGCGTAAGGGGGTGTCTACCAGCGATGGGATACAGCTTCGCGGCCGGCACTACAGACGGTCCGGGTGCGTTCGACTTCCAACAGGGCACAATCACCGACAATGTGCTGTGGAATGCGGTGCGTGACTTTATTGCCGAACCGACGCAGGACGATAAGGATTGTCAGGCACCGAAACCGATTCTGCTGGCGACCGGGCGTGCCCGCTTCCCGTACGACTGGCAGCCCAAAATCGTACCGACGCAGCTGCTGGTCGTTGGGGACTTTGCAATGGCCGCCGTACCGGGCGAGTTTACGACGATGGCCGGGCGCCGGCTGCGTACAGCGGTTGCCCGTGCGTCGGTAGCGGCCGGCGGACGTGATCTGCAGGTTGTAGTGGCAGGCCTGTCCAACATGTACACAAGCTACATCACCACACCGGAAGAGTACGAAATTCAGCGCTACGAAGGTGCATCCACCCTGTACGGACCGCACACACTAACGCTGTATCTGGAGCAGTACAAAAAGCTAGTCGGAGCGTTCGTACGCAACGAGTCGTTGCCGGCAGGACCATCGCCACCATACGAGGACGACAAGCAAATTTCTCTCACGACCGGTGTCATCTTCGATTCGCATCCGCTCGGTAAAGAGTTTGGCGATGTAAAGGTACAGCCGGAACCGGTGTACGAGCGTGGCGCGACTGCTAGTGCCGTGTTCATTGCGGGCAATCCGCGCAACAATCTAATGCACGACAAAAGCTTCTTCACGGTCGAGCAGCAACAGCTGGACGGGAACTGGACCGTTGTCGCCACCGATGCTAACTGGGAAACAAGGTGCGGGGCAGAATTTGTGGCAGATGGAGTGAGGCGAATTGGATGAATAATGGTGTTTTGGTTTTTCCGTTTCAGGTTCCGCTGGGAACGTACCTCCACCATACTGGGCTTCAGTGATATCGAATTCAGCTGGACGATCGGGCCAAACACACCGGAAGGAACGTACCGTATCCGACACTTTGGTTATTACCGATACATCCTTGGTGGTGTCTATCCGTACGTGGGCATTACAAACACGTTCAACGTAAACTAGTGGAAGGAACGTGATGGTGTACAGGTTCCGATTTGCAGCCATACTAGCATTGAATTCGTTGTATCGAAGCAAACATTTAAAAGTGGCGTATGGAGCAGACCCAGTGATGTTGTTTTCGGGACTTAAAGATACGTGAAGACAGGGAGAGAGAGGGCGAGCAAGCGAAAGAGAGATAAAGTGAGAAACAAGAGAATAGAAAAAAAAAACATTCCATAACTATCTTGTAACCAAATAGACTAGTCACTGGATATTTGCGCTTAGTTAGAAATTATTCTTCGATTTTAGATTCGAATTTTTAGATTAAACCAATACCTATTCCAAAATCCATTTATCTTCGTGTGTTTTTTCTCCCGTTTTCTTTGCGTTTTGTTTGTGTGTTTTAATTGTAGTAAATTGCAAGTAGTATCCGCTTAAAGGATCTTTTTTTCCCCGTCGAAACCTACAGCAAAGCAAAAAAGCTGTACCAGTTCTAAAAAAGCTTCAAAGCATGTACGAAAAAAGCTCAATAGTGCGAGCAGTGAAAGCTCCGGCTAAACAAAGCACACTGTTTGGAGGAAAGAAGAAATTTTCCCTCTCCGGATTTGCCCAACCGGTGGAAACACAGTTTAACGTTGGAAGAAGAAGGAAAAGAAAAAAGCAAACGATTGACAAGTGAAGTATATTACTGTTTTGTTTACATTACACGATGGTTGGATTGGTTTTATTCCAAACAATCGAATTGTTTTTGTGCTCTTTTAGTAGTCTGTGTCAGGTATGCCTAACTATGCGATATCAATATTATGATTGTTATCACGATTGTTGCATTACATATCGAAGAGAATATTGTTGCAAGAACTGCTGCTTGCCATCATAAGGTAAGGTGGTCTACGGATGTTTGAGTTTTGTTATCTTAAACACTCTTGATGTCTTAAATTCTATCACTAAAAGCTAGTAATGGGAGACCAAGACGAGATTGTAGAGTCAAGGAAGAAGGAGAACGTCTCAATTGAGGCTAGCAGAACGTTTTAATCGAGCCATATGACCAAAACATACCAAGCTTTTATTGATGTGAAGGTGAAAAAGTTTGACAAACCTGCTAATCTAATTTACCTTTGGCAAATATTCTTCCCGATCGTTCTTTACATTGAAGCAACATATGGAAAGATAAGATAACCAGCATTATTTAGCTTGATTGGTGATTTGTGGTGTAAAAGAGGGAAAATATATGCTGCTATAAGGATTGATGGAGTAACTAAACATGAAAATGTAAGACATTATGTGTGTAATGGAGAGAAAAAAAACTACAACAACAAATAAAGGAAGAAGGTCACATACCATGCATCAATATAAAAATTCATAACCCACCGATAACAACACCATATCCATATCCCGAGTAGATTTGTTCGTCCTTTTCTCGAACCAATCCGATTTCCCGGTCGTTCCTGGTTTCGTAGGCCCCACAGGGTGATTGATAGGTTACAGTTTATTGGGATTTGTACCGTCGCACCCCAAGATACGGGAATTGCGCCATACTGATGCTGGGTGTGTGTGTGTGTGTGTGTGGGTGTTGCGATACCGGCCACGAACAGTGTTGACGAAATACGTGACAAAGCCAGAAACCTCTCCCACCGATATGCAAATCGGATAAAGCGAGATGCAAAGTAGCCTGGCTGTGCAAAAAACTACACAAAAAAAAAACAAATAAGCAAAACAACCAAACCAGAGATGAAATTGAAATATGACGGTTAAGGTTAGCAGAACATCAGCAACAGCAACAAAAAAAGGGTTTTTCCATCGGGTGACCCCCGTTCACACACACACACACACACACACACACACACACAACCGACTTCCAATAAAAACGCAATATCCATGCACGCGCAACAAGCGAAAGGGCAAAATTTGCACAACCGCAACAATTGGCTTAATTTTTAATAGCCCCCTAATACTAATGGACATTCGGGGGTGAAGTTATGCGAAGGAGTTTTTTTCCCTCGCCCCGGTTAAAAGTGTACAACCCATACACGTAAAGAGTATGCCATTCCGCCATTATCGGTTGAATCGTTCAATTCAATCAACGGTGGTGTGGTGTACTGTTGTCGTTGCGCAAGGTTGTGATAAATGATGCCTTAATTTACCTACTTTATGGCTTCGGCTCCCGCGCCAAACATGGACAAGTATGCCGCTGGTGCGTACAGTCACTGGCATAGTACAGTGAATAGTAAGAAGAGCATCAAAACCAAAAACAGTGAAAGACATTTAATAATAACTTAATTATTGCACCTTGCCGCCTTGCGTGTCCGAACGGCACAGTGACAATCTCTAACCGAAGCATCTTTACAGTACATACAGGCGTAGGCACACAGTACAACAGATCGTACAAGACCTGTCATTACTACTAAAGACCTCACCATTACCACACTCTCGGTGCGCTAATGTATAATTAAAGTAGTAAGCTTCTTAAGTAAACGTGTCGAGGTACAGGATATCGTTGCGATAGCGCGCAAAGATGTCTGTCCTCTGAGTGTACCGTGCACCTTGATTGATATGGGCGGGGGTCTGCACTCGAGAGTATGGCACAGATACGGCAAGAGAAGCTGTTCCAGTCTCACGAGCTTTCTTTATTGTTATCTGTTTCTTCCTCTCCCTCTCACGCACACACCGAGACACACTCGCTGGTGATCGCTTCTGTTCAGCCTTATCGCATATACCTTAGCACACCTGTACGATGCGTACCGATTCTAGAGGGGGTGAGGCTTTTGGTGAAGAATGAACATGTTCTGCTCGCGTCGTGTGGTGTGCCATCCATCATTTTAAATCTCTACTCTCGCGCGCTTGCTCTCATCCCGTTTTGATGTATTTTCCCTACGGGTAGTTACGCGCTAGATTACTCAGGATTTATCATGTACTTAGAGACGTGTGGGTAATGCTATTTTATAGGGCATCATCTGTATGGTAGATAGGAGAAAACAATCGCTAATCTAGCGCTAGACACGTATGCCGCTGGTGTGGAAAGCATCTTTAGCAGGAGAAATCTTCACTCGACCAGTGTCGGCGGGTCCTCGCAGGTCTCTCACCCCGAAAAAGATGTTATTTCGCATGTTATGTAATGTTTGGTATGAATTTTCCCACCCGGTCGCTGAAGCTGACACGTTCGGATGATGACGCTCCTTGAGCAGCAGTTAGTATTGCAGCCGCCGTGCGACTGCTGGCCCATGCCGCTCCCCATTTGCAATCCAGGAACCGTGGTATGGCAGGCAAGAATAAATATTTCGCTGGTTCGCCGACCCGAAACAAGTGTTTCCTGCGACGGCGAAAGAGATTCTGTCGATGCTGTCGGGCACACAGCTGCGCTCTACTCTCCCCATTCACGTACGCGAGCAGCTCTCGCACGCCTTTTGCACCTTAGCGTGAGTGTGTGGAAGAGAAATTTTCACCACACTACTATCTGGCAGCCGCACACAGAGGCACCCATGATAACGAAGAAAAATGTACCGGTATCGGTGTGTGTGTGTGTGTGTGTGGGTGTAGGTGTGTGGTTTTTGGTAAAGACTCAAGAATTTTGCCATCGCCAAGCAGTTTCACTTTCTCACCAAAGACACACACACACGCAACGCGTTCCTGGTAGACATTTGGCATCTTCAACACAGTTCGCTCCAAAAAACCGACAGCGCGACATCCTGCGAGCACCACTGCTACTAGATTCAAAAAGATGCGTGCCTTCATATTTGTGTACGCCGGTGTGTGTGCGTCGTACGGAGAGCAACGGAAATCTCTCGCTGAGCAAAAGTTTGCTGTTTGCTAGATGAAAATAAATGAAACCTTCCAACTGAGATCCCCACTCGGTAACGTGGGTCCGGATCGAAGCGAAGCAAATTCGCAGTTAAGCACAAGGGCACAAGAAGTTCGGCAGGTCAGTCTACAACATCGGTGCCCAGAAGGGTGGTAGAGTGAGTGTGTGTGTGTGTGTGTGCGTGCGTGTGTGTGGTGGTTTGCTTAGCTTTATCAACTATACCAGTAAGCCCCCGGGACTCGCGGCACGGGACTGCAGGGCACAGGGAACAACAACTGCAAAACAGAAGGTTTGGGCAAAGGGGAGGGGGGAGATCAGTAAACCCGTATTCTAGGCCGCGCGAGGACGCAATAGACTATGCCGATCCGTATCTCTCCGTAGCTGGTAGTGCCTCCTCTGGCGGACAGTGCAGTTGTACCAGGTTTTCCGGGGCTCACGTTCATCCATTCTTCGTACACGCTGATAGAGGTCCCACCCAGGTTCGCTGTTATGATTTAGCACCGTAAACTACTGCCCCATCATCCACACCAGCCGAGCGGTACGTGTGTGTATGTGACTATGTTGAAGACTCGCCCTCAATTCAAACGACATTCATTTGCTAACTATCAACCCAAAAATCCTCATCGCATCAGCCAACGCCAGCAGTAGTAGCACCAGCAGCAGTACCAGCAGCAGCAACTTCTGCACAGAGCTCAGTGTGTAAGTAGAACGGGCTCCAATAGAGCCGTGGGCGTGCAGCCAGTAATACCAGTGCGACACAAAACAATGGGTCCTGAGCCTTTCTGTGTGTCGGTGTGTGTGTGCGAGTTGCAATAAATGTTGGAAAATGCGAGGCACACCTAGCTGTACCCGTCCTTCAAGGAATCCATTTTAATATCGGCCACGGTGGAACGCTTTTAGACGCCATTTACAATAATTTTTGGACATCATTCTGATTGTAGGCTGTTGGGTGGTAGTAGTAGTAGCGGGTTGCAGAATCTAGTGCAGAAAGTTTTTGTTTGCTGTACGATGGTGAACCCGTACGCACACATACACATGCACCGTAACGGAGCCTTACCTGGAGAGAAAATATCTCTCTAATTGATAACGCACCAACCAAACCTGGTACATCTGTCACTTTTTTCTCGGCTCTCCCATTTGTGTGGTTGTTGCTAAAACACGGGATTCATTCGTCCCTCCAGGACGGTTCCAGGAGAGTTGATCGCATTGCTCTGCCATGGCGTGGAAGCTAACGCTGAGCTAACGTAACTCTCTTTCTATGAAGGGAAAGCTAGTTAAAATGGAAACATCACATTCAACGATACCGAGGGTCGGTGAAATCTGTCGAATCCGCAAATAAAATATACATCATTAACGTTACGTCGATCTAGATGAAGGTAGTTTCAAGGCTTCAAAAGCACATCACAACTGTCAGCATGAGCGTCAGCAGCAAGCTTTGCCTGTGTGGTAACGGATATAAGGGGGGGACAATTAAAACGACTCACTATTTGCATTGTTTACCTTCTTCGGCAACACACAGCAGGATCAGAACTCACGAGAGCGTTACCGTTTTGCATGAGTGCCACCTCGGAACGGTGGGAGAGAGAATAGAGTGACAAACGGTGCGTTATCGGGAACAACTAACCTCACCGCTCACAGGACGCACGGTTACATCAACTGTGTACATCCACTATTTAGCCTACTAATCGATGCTAGGCGAAGTGTGTGCGTGCGCTTATTCTTCTTTTCGCATCGGCAATCGCACTATTTACTCGACCCGATTTGTCAATAGAGAAGTTCTCTACTGCCGATATCGTCGTAGCTGAAGCGATTGATTGAATCGATTTTTTGGGGGATAGAGTTATGCACGGCTAACAAAGCTAACACAATAAATCAGGTCACAGTAGCAAAAACATTGTAGGTTGGGCTGACTACCCCAGTTAGTGGCTAACATCAAGTCAAGGAAGCCTACATCTTGCGGATGTACAGGCCAAAGAGGACGAGGAAGAAAGTCATGCAGACCTAGATGATGTTGGAAGGTTACTGTTGCAATTACTAAGATTTAAAAATTTACTTCTGCACATTCAACCATACTGAGAGTGTTCGAGTCACAATCTTGATGATGCCTTGACCAATTACAAACAAAAGGAAAAAGAAGAAGAACAAAAAACATTAAGGTACCATTCAATTTATGAGCATTAAGCCAACGCAAAATGGGGACAACACTGACAAAAGAACAAATAAGCAAATAACATTTACTAGATATAAACGTAGCAGCAAATAACCGTATACACCTAATATAATAACAATCAAAATAACAAACAAAAAGGAAACGTATGCTAGCAATGTAGCAACAAAAATACCAAAACAACAACAACAACACAGCAAACAAAAGCAAAACCAAACCAAACACAAGGGAATAATAAAAGCAAATAATAACACATTCGTAAAAGCAAATAATTAAATCAGGAATACTTTGGTTGCGCGGTGGACGAAGCAGACGCAGAGCAGTGTGCGACGGAGAGTGCGCACCGCAAGCCACCAGCACCGATTTGTACCAAAAAAACGTACCAAACAAATAGAAAGCAAAGCAATAACCAATAACAAATAGCAGTTTTCTTTATCAACCTTCAAAGATGCGAACAAACATCCTTCTATATTAACTGTATCTCTACCTGCAAACCTTTCGAATTTCTGTATTTATATCTGTTTGTCGGTGTGTGTGTGTGTGTGTGCGAGTGTGAAAGGAGCTAGATATTAAACGATTTGTGTAAGCGATAGCCGAACAATCGTGTTTGTTGAAGGCGTTACCTTCATCAGCGAGTGAGTCAGTATATCTTCTATGCGTGCGCGAGTGAGTGTGTTTGTGATTATAGACTGCAGGTGGACTCCTGAAAGGGTTTGAACGCGCGCGCGTGTGTGTGTGTGTGTGCGGGGCTGCTGTTGGCACCCGTCTGTTTAGAGAAGGAAAACCTAACTAACCTCAGTAAGGCGACTCGGCCAAATGGCACCCGTTTCGCGTGCGTCGTTCATACTGCGCCGCTGTGTGGGAGCAATTGGTGCGTGTTCGCGACCAAGCAATCACAGTTAGTGTTCATGCTGCAGCTCGTGCCCGTGCGTTGCGGGGTTCCGTTGTGTGTGGCGCGTTTTTTGAAGATCGGTTGGACGCTAGGGAAGTGCCGGGACCGTTGGCGAAATGTGGATTGCAGCCGGACAAGCTGCTAGTAGCAAGTGTGCGCAGTGCAATAGCAGGTAGTGCCTAGACCATCGATCGCGCCGCGATCGAAAACGACACCGACGTGCACACATACATACATACACACGCACCATCTCTATATACGCGCGTTTGTCGGGTCGGGTGGCGTGTGCGTTCGAGAAGGGTCGCCACCGTTCGCAATCAAAATCTTCACGCATCAGAACTGCTACCGAGACCGGTAGCGTAGTAACTAGTGGCAAAGCGGAAGCAGTAGGACAGCCAAAATACACCAAGCAAACATTCTCAGCAAGCAACCAGGTACCTACGGAAACACTGTTCACCATCATCACCAAGCCTTCGTGTGTGTGTGCACGCGCGTGTGTGTGTGTGTGTGTTTGGGGTTGTATTTTGATTTTGCAATTTTGCCGCTCACCGTCTGACCGTAAGCGGCGTATGCGCTGGTGACTTCAGTGACAGAGTTTCCTTAAACCCAAAACCGTGCTATAAAAACAAACAAACAAACAAACAAAAAATCAACCCCCGTTTCAATCCGAGTGTTGTGATTCCGTACTACCGACACGCCGACCGGGAGCCGGAACTGTTTCGGAACATGTCGCCTCAAGTTTCGTGGTTTCACCGGTACCTGCCGATTGGTCGGTGCAAGTTAACCGAACGAAGACTACCGGACCGGACGTCGTGGTTACTGCTCACGCTCATCCTGATCAGCACCCCCGGAAGGCTACAGTCAACGGCAGCCGACGATCGGGGACTTCACAAGCGAGGTAAGTCACTAAGACGTCCTGCATGACACTCACTATAGAGCTATGGGCAAAGCTCCTCGAGGTTAGAGTACCAAGAATTGGGCATCGTACAAAAGCCTTGACTGTTGAACAGGCTCACGATTGTGTGGAGTGCAAGAGTCAAGAGAAGGACACTAGAGGATTCACCTTCTGTTACCTCAAGAGGAACTCAAGAGTTGTTGGCTTCCTTGGTTATGGAACCTGCAGCTGACGCCTCACATACACAACAAGACAAAGATGTCCCAAACTTGTGAGACACCCGACAACCCACTTTGACGTAAAGGAGTTGTCGTAATGAATGTCTGGAGATCTACCACTCTCGAAGCTCACCATTGAACATTATCCGAATGGTTAATGTAACATGACGTCATTTTCGATTTAAAAGGCCAGACTTATTCTAAATTCTGCCCACTCTCTAACAAAGCAGGGCTAAACACATACCTCGTATAAGTGCTTTCAGCACAATTATTACACTATAAAACACCTGTTTAGTCCTGTTAGTATCTCCCCACGGTCAAAATTAAAACTACTTCACACTACGCAAGACACCGACAGTAATGATCTTGGGACGGTCTCATCGCATTAGGTCAGCTGATAGTTTTGGTAGCCACTCTTAACGAGCTTTAAAGTTTGATTGCGGGTACTCGTACATTTATAATGCTCTGGAGAGAATGTCTGTTTTTCATTTATAGTTTTGCAGCGTGAAACTCTACAAAACGCCCTCCACACTGCATTACATTACGTAGTTTGATTACCTCGGTTAATATCTCGTTCAATGGATGGTAGCCATTTTATAGATCCCGGGGAATTCTAATGAAATGAGGTTATTTAATTCTTTTTTTTTTTTAATAGCAACACATTCTAGGCTTACTGGCGCGTGCTACGAGGGCATGACGGTTGGTCTCCTCACTATCCCTATCATAATCCCGTGGATGGACAGTGGAAAAGTTTCAAACGTATCAAACACATCATGGCGCCCCGTGGTAGGCTTCGTTTATTTGTGCGCTCTGAAATGAATTTTAATCTACACCACCATGGGCCCATCCCTCGGTGCTGTACGATTCACTGTAAGGATTCACTGGCTGTAGCGCATGATGTCTCTGTTTTCTGATGCTGTGCGGACCGATGATGTAAAACTAACCATAGCGATGGACCTTGAAATGTAGGGCTTCAGGTTGGGTTTGTGTAGTTTGCCAGACAGCGTACGATCTGCTCGTTTGCGACGAGCAGGACGCAACGTAATAACTGGAAACATTCATCCTTTCCTGCTTGGTACAGCAACTTCACGGTCATGGCCACTAAAACATATGCAGCATCTCCAATTCTTCCAAGTATTAGAACGATTAGATTACTCATTATCGCAAAACTTCTTGGAACATTGTATCATTTCGCCCCGGTGCGTCAGTGAGCGGCACAGACAGGCGATGAAAACTGTGTAATATCCGCCAATTTTCCTTCCTACCTCGAAATACCATTTGCGTTTCTTCCTGCTTGGTACAGCAACTTCACGGTCATGGCCACTAAAACATATGCAGCATCTCCAATTCTTCCAAGTATTAGAACGATTAGATTACTCATTATCGCAAAACTTCTTGGAACATTGTATCATTTCGCCCCGGTGCGTCAGTGAGCGGCACAGACAGGCGATGAAAACTGTGTAATATCCGCCAATTTTCCTTCCTACCTCGAAATACCATTTGCGTTTTGCATTTCCGGCCAAATGTTGATGTGATGTCACTGCTCGCCGTCTCCCTAGTTCCACCCTGTGTTTACCTTGGCCACCTTCCCGTTGCGTTACACTCACCGAACTCCACCGCAACCGGGTGGACTCCATTAGTGTACGTTATGTTTCTGGTCCGTTTTATTTTTATGCTCACATAAATAACAACAAGCGGATAGATCAGGGGTCAGAGTCATTGGAGTGTACCGAGCACTGTGTGTACAGCATAGGCCTCCAAATGGGTACGGGGCGATGTCATACCGGTTAAGCAAACGCACCCCGGACCTGCCCTGATCGGTGCTGTGGAAAGGAAAGAAGCAAAAGGAAAGAAATGAACAGTGTCCGTAACGCACAGAGCAGTGCTTTAAATTTAAACAAACAAGAAGAAATCTGTACCAGCGAATCAGCGTCGGGCGTGTTTTTTTTTT
>KZ064137.1:0-10111 GCA_002091835.1 Anopheles maculatus | reverse complement strand
TGTGTGTGTAGTCCAAACCAGAAGAAGGATTAAACAGGAATACATCAGGGAAGACTCGAACCGAGCCCGATTCCGTGCAGCCGAATCGATACTTTATTGGTTTTCCGGTTATGCAAAATCATAAAAGTGGCCATTCATGTACCTCACCTCGTCTGCCGCTTACCTTTTCCTCAATCCCCCAACACATTTATGCTCCCGCACGATGAACCACTAAAAGCTTGCTTGTTTGCTGTTTCGGCCGCAGAGGTGGGAAACCGAGCCGAGAGGGGAACATGGGGATATAAAAAAGACCGCAATTTCCCGAAACGAAACGCTTTTCACAGGTGACTGTGAACGGAACGTTCGTTTGGCAACGTTTAACAACATTGAGCAAGGCAGTAAATGGAAGAAAAATTGTCTATTAAAACAGAACGGATTTGAAGAAGAGAGATAATAAACAAAGCAGTAAAATGATTTGCTAATTGTAGGTAAATAAAAATTAAAAGAAAAATAAAATATGGATTAAAAGAGATGACTTTAAGCAGTAAAATAGTTAAATTTGGATACATTTTATAATACAGCTTATGGTAGAATGCAAATTTGAAGGGATTTTGTCGTCCATCTCTCGAAATATGCCTGTAGCGCTACTCCCTAACAGCGAGCCGCATCCGTAAATACGTTTAATCATGCTCTAATGAATGGGTATTTCTAGTTAGGGGGATGCAAATGAATGTCAAACATATTCCCTACAGACTATGTTGACGATATTGCCAATAATTTAGTCTCAAAGCTGGACGCTGTTTAAACTTTTTTGTTACTGAATTATATAAACGATATTTTCTCTTCTTTTAGAAGAGATTTAATATGAAAAATTACTAACAAAAATGTGTTTTTGAGTTGAGAAATGAGCAACTGCCACCGTAGTTTGCACAAAGTGTGCTGAGCAAATCCTTAATTAAATTTTGAAATATCTCCGCTTCTAGCTGTGTGCAGTGTTTCCCCGGGAAGAATTTTGATGATTGCCGCACCGTCCACCCCTAAGCCTTCTCCCTTCTCTTCCCCACCCTATGTACTCACATGAATGCAAACAGTCGTTGACGCTGGTGGCCTCGACCAGGTAGCCATTGCAGAGGGTGCAAGTTATGCTGTCGTTGAAGTCCTTGACGCGCCGCCGGTTGCTGCCCGCAGCCGAACCGCGCATACGGATGCGTTCCGGCTCGTGCATCATCATGCCGGCCATCGGCAGGGCGGGCGACGTGGAGGAGGAGTAGGACGAGGTGGAGGGTGATCGCGTACCGCTGCGCCCTACACTGCCAGCGTCCGGCGTTGGCACGAGGCTCGTCCGGGATTCTTTCAGGCTAGGGCGTATGGCGGTGTCACCCTCGCCACCACCTGCACCACCACCGTTACCGCTTATCATGGCTGCAGCACTTGTCATTCCGGGTGGGTGGTGGGTGTCGTGGTGGTGTTTTATTTTTTTTTTGGTTTGTTTTGTTCGAAAAGCGGCCCACACGTTCCGACCGGGTGGTTTCGTAATCCTTTTGCTGCTGCTGTGTAATCCTTATTATTCCTTAGGGGTGTTTGGTGCTGTGGAATTGCACTTCACGTACGTACACACACCGGCAACACACACACACACACATTGAGGTGGGCACGCGTTCTTACACACACACAAACACACGTACAAAGACGGTCGGTTGTTTATGGGCACATTTTGTTATACCTTACGTGGGGAATAGACAATCTGAAAAAGAGGAGAGAAAAACAGTAGAGAATCATTAATTACAATATAATTTTAATTAGTAAGTAAGTAGAATTGTTTGTAAAAATGCAGAAACAAATCAACACATTAGTAAAAAACATAAAAAATAATATTAAAAGAAACTTGATAAAGAAAATATAACAAACGAAGACAGTTACAATAAAACTAAAGTATATACATTAGTTAGAGAAACACATAAAACTTAAAACTCTCATACAAAAGTATAACTTAATAGAAAACAGATGAAAAAAAGTAAAAACCCAACTAAAACACAAACAACCACAACCGGAGCAGCAAAGAAGCGAACGTGTTGATGAAAACAAAACAATAAACATGCACAGTTAGGCAAAGAGAAAGTTTCCTCTTTATCTCTCGTGTTTTTTTTTCATCTCTCGCTCTCTTTCTCTCGCCCTGTATCTTGTCCCATCTCTCGCTCTCTCAAACAATTGTTTTTCGGTTGTGAAAAGTGTGTTTTTTCCCGCTCTGTATTATCATTTCTTTTGCCCTCCTGTCAAACTTCTACAAGACTTCCCAATCATTAAGCGGGATGAGTTGGTTTTTGTTTTTCCCTCTTTTTTTTTGGTTGCTTTCCACGTCGCCACTTGCTGATGCGAAAGGTTGTCTTGTGATTGAGAGCATCAAACACTCACACACCAACACCACTGCACCCATGAGAAAGCCCCCTAGTGGAGCAGCCTCCCGTGGGTGGGCCACGAAACAACATTTGGAGCCGTATCGCTGCGCCGGCACCAACACTACGGTGTGCGGTAGAATTACTAAAATAAAGTACAACAGTTGCTGGTATAACGTGCTAACAACTGGCCACTGTTGCTGCATTGCGATACAGGATTATGTGCTACGGGGGTTCTCCACTTACCGCGAGGCACGAGGGTGGAAGAGAGTGAGAGAGCACACGCGTACTCCAATCCGCTCTCCCTACGGTGAATGAGATTTCTCTTCGAAATCTACCCTTATACACAACCCTCACTCACACACGTACGTACACAGAGACACGGCCTACACTCGCGTGCGCACACACACTCACACACACATAGGCACGCGTGCGCTCGAACACACGCTCCACAATTGCACAGGGTTGTGCGATGGATTTTCCCTTCAACCCCAACCCCAACTGGCAAGGGCGAGTTGTCAAAGCTGCGACGCGCAATAAGCGTACGAGCGACAGAGAGCACAACCCTACTCACACACTCAAAAACCCCAATACACCAGCACGCGAGACTGAGAAAGCCTCTACACACACACTCACAAACACTGTATAATGTTTCCTTCGTCGAACACACGCTCACAGCGCACACACTACACCGTACGAATGGTGTGGTGACCCTGCCTGTAGTACTGGCTGGCTGCCGGTTTACAGATGGCGTGACGGGCCCCGGGTTTTTCGGACAGACCTTCGCGCTTCTTCGCCGTCGACACGAGACTGACGCGCGAATGCCGCGAACCGAACGCACAAGCCTCTCAGGTTGCGATGGCGCTGCTGACGACGGCGGCTGCTGCTGACGATGATGATGATGATGATGATGGCGACGGACCGAACGCAACAGCCGAACGCCCGAACGTACCACGAACACGTGATAACTGAACCCGAGCACGCATCGAACCGCGGCGTTTGCGGGTCTCAGCCCAAACTGCGCCGACGCGCATCGTTGGCGGCCTCCGCACACTTTATCTCGGGGACTCCCTGCCCTGCACAGGGGGAAGGAAAATCAATCCAATCCAGCAACGAGATTCCCGGAACGGTAGGTACAAAGGGGTGGAAAGGGGGGAAGCGAAGCGAGGAACATGTGAGACGCAGTTGCCGCTCGCATCAGCACTACGGGGACGTGTACAAATGGTGGCAACACACACACACACATTGAGGTGGGCACGCGTTCTTACACACACACAAACACACGTACAAAGACGGTCGGTTGTTTATGGGCACATTTTGTTATACCTTACGTGGGGAATAGACAATCTGAAAAAGAGGAGAGAAAAACAGTAGAGAATCATTAATTACAATATAATTTTAATTAGTAAGTAAGTAGAATTGTTTGTAAAAATGCAGAAACAAATCAACACATTAGTAAAAAACATAAAAAATAATATTAAAAGAAACTTGATAAAGAAAATATAACAAACGAAGACAGTTACAATAAAACTAAAGTATATACATTAGTTAGAGAAACACATAAAACTTAAAACTCTCATACAAAAGTATAACTTAATAGAAAACAGATGAAAAAAAGTAAAAACCCAACTAAAACACAAACAACCACAACCGGAGCAGCAAAGAAGCGAACGTGTTGATGAAAACAAAACAATAAACATGCACAGTTAGGCAAAGAGAAAGTTTCCTCTTTATCTCTCGTGTTTTTTTTTCATCTCTCGCTCTCTTTCTCTCGCCCTGTATCTTGTCCCATCTCTCGCTCTCTCAAACAATTGTTTTTCGGTTGTGAAAAGTGTGTTTTTTCCCGCTCTGTATTATCATTTCTTTTGCCCTCCTGTCAAACTTCTACAAGACTTCCCAATCATTAAGCGGGATGAGTTGGTTTTTGTTTTTCCCTCTTTTTTTTTGGTTGCTTTCCACGTCGCCACTTGCTGATGCGAAAGGTTGTCTTGTGATTGAGAGCATCAAACACTCACACACCAACACCACTGCACCCATGAGAAAGCCCCCTAGTGGAGCAGCCTCCCGTGGGTGGGCCACGAAACAACATTTGGAGCCGTATCGCTGCGCCGGCACCAACACTACGGTGTGCGGTAGAATTACTAAAATAAAGTACAACAGTTGCTGGTATAACGTGCTAACAACTGGCCACTGTTGCTGCATTGCGATACAGGATTATGTGCTACGGGGGTTCTCCACTTACCGCGAGGCACGAGGGTGGAAGAGAGTGAGAGAGCACACGCGTACTCCAATCCGCTCTCCCTACGGTGAATGAGATTTCTCTTCGAAATCTACCCTTATACACAACCCTCACTCACACACGTACGTACACAGAGACACGGCCTACACTCGCGTGCGCACACACACTCACACACACATAGGCACGCGTGCGCTCGAACACACGCTCCACAATTGCACAGGGTTGTGCGATGGATTTTCCCTTCAACCCCAACCCCAACTGGCAAGGGCGAGTTGTCAAAGCTGCGACGCGCAATAAGCGTACGAGCGACAGAGAGCACAACCCTACTCACACACTCAAAAACCCCAATACACCAGCACGCGAGACTGAGAAAGCCTCTACACACACACTCACAAACACTGTATAATGTTTCCTTCGTCGAACACACGCTCACAGCGCACACACTACACCGTACGAATGGTGTGGTGACCCTGCCTGTAGTACTGGCTGGCTGCCGGTTTACAGATGGCGTGACGGGCCCCGGGGTTTTCGGACAGACCTTCGCGCTTCTTCGCCGTCGACACGAGACTGACGCGCGAATGCCGCGAACCGAACGCACAAGCCTCTCAGGTTGCGATGGCGCTGCTGACGACGGCGGCTGCTGCTGACGATGATGATGATGATGATGATGGCGACGGACCGAACGCAACAGCCGAACGCCCGAACGTACCACGAACACGTGATAACTGAACCCGAGCACGCATCGAACCGCGGCGTTTGCGGGTCTCAGCCCAAACTGCGCCGACGCGCATCGTTGGCGGCCTCCGCACACTTTATCTCGGGGACTCCCTGCCCTGCACAGGGGGAAGGAAAATCAATCCAATCCAGCAACGAGATTCCCGGAACGGTAGGTACAAAGGGGTGGAAAGGGGGGACAAGCGAAGCGAGGAACACGTGAGACGCAGTTGCCGCTCGCATCAGCACTACGGGGACGTGTACAAATGGTGGCACAAAATGCTCCGATCTCCCGTTTTCGTAGCAGCCGGCAGCACCGAAGGGACGGATTTTCTTTTGCTGACAACGGTGAAAATTCCTAAACCACACCGAGGGACCACACCAATGGAAATTCAAACAGAGTGTGCTAGCGAGCTAGCGAAAGAGAGCGGAAGAGCTAAGCATAGTAGATTGCTTCGAGACCGAAAAGAGATGCAAAGATTTGATGATTTAGTAGTTGGGTGGTGGCGGTTGGCAATTGGGAATGGGAAAATCGATAAACACGAAGCAAGTACGAGTGGTGGCCGTTCGTTTTGACGCTGTTCAGTGGAAAAATTTTCGTCGAAAAACCCGAGTTTTACGATACAAAGCGAGCTGAATGTTGGGTTCTCGGTGGTAGCTTAATTTATGCTGACATTTTGCTTGAAAGGCTGTGTTAATTGATTCTGGAAAATTGTACAGCCTGTTACGATTGTAACATCAGTAGCAAGCACTAACAGTTTGAGGCATTGACAGCTGTGTAGTACGCTTATACTTCCTGTCAAAATAAAGACGACGCCATCCCTCGTTTGCGGATGGCGTAAAGTTTGATTCGTAAAATTCGTGGCAATCAATTTCTACACCTTGCTTGTGATAAAGAAAATATAACAAACGAAGACAGTTACAATAAAACTAAAGTATATACATTAGTTAGAGAAACACATAAAACTTAAAACTCTCATACAAAAGTATAACTTAATAGAAAACAGATGAAAAAAAGTAAAAACCCAACTAAAACACAAACAACCACAACCGGAGCAGCAAAGAAGCGAACGTGTTGATGAAAACAAAACAATAAACATGCACAGTTAGGCAAAGAGAAAGTTTCCTCTTTATCTCTCGTGTTTTTTTTTCATCTCTCGCTCTCTTTCTCTCGCCCTGTATCTTGTCCCATCTCTCGCTCTCTCAAACAATTGTTTTTCGGTTGTGAAAAGTGTGTTTTTTCCCGCTCTGTATTATCATTTCTTTTGCCCTCCTGTCAAACTTCTACAAGACTTCCCAATCATTAAGCGGGATGAGTTGGTTTTTGTTTTTCCCTCTTTTTTTTTGGTTGCTTTCCACGTCGCCACTTGCTGATGCGAAAGGTTGTCTTGTGATTGAGAGCATCAAACACTCACACACCAACACCACTGCACCCATGAGAAAGCCCCCTAGTGGAGCAGCCTCCCGTGGGTGGGCCACGAAACAACATTTGGAGCCGTATCGCTGCGCCGGCACCAACACTACGGTGTGCGGTAGAATTACTAAAATAAAGTACAACAGTTGCTGGTATAACGTGCTAACAACTGGCCACTGTTGCTGCATTGCGATACAGGATTATGTGCTACGGGGGTTCTCCACTTACCGCGAGGCACGAGGGTGGAAGAGAGTGAGAGAGCACACGCGTACTCCAATCCGCTCTCCCTACGGTGAATGAGATTTCTCTTCGAAATCTACCCTTATACACAACCCTCACTCACACACGTACGTACACAGAGACACGGCCTACACTCGCGTGCGCACACACACTCACACACACATAGGCACGCGTGCGCTCGAACACACGCTCCACAATTGCACAGGGTTGTGCGATGGATTTTCCCTTCAACCCCAACCCCAACTGGCAAGGGCGAGTTGTCAAAGCTGCGACGCGCAATAAGCGTACGAGCGACAGAGAGCACAACCCTACTCACACACTCAAAAACCCCAATACACCAGCACGCGAGACTGAGAAAGCCTCTACACACACACTCACAAACACTGTATAATGTTTCCTTCGTCGAACACACGCTCACAGCGCACACACTACACCGTACGAATGGTGTGGTGACCCTGCCTGTAGTACTGGCTGGCTGCCGGTTTACAGATGGCGTGACGGGCCCCGGGTTTTTCGGACAGACCTTCGCGCTTCTTCGCCGTCGACACGAGACTGACGCGCGAATGCCGCGAACCGAACGCACAAGCCTCTCAGGTTGCGATGGCGCTGCTGACGACGGCGGCTGCTGCTGACGATGATGATGATGATGATGATGGCGACGGACCGAACGCAACAGCCGAACGCCCGAACGTACCACGAACACGTGATAACTGAACCCGAGCACGCATCGAACCGCGGCGTTTGCGGGTCTCAGCCCAAACTGCGCCGACGCGCATCGTTGGCGGCCTCCGCACACTTTATCTCGGGGACTCCCTGCCCTGCACAGGGGGAAGGAAAATCAATCCAATCCAGCAACGAGATTCCCGGAACGGTAGGTACAAAGGGGTGGAAAGGGGGGACAAGCGAAGCGAGGAACACGTGAGACGCAGTTGCCGCTCGCATCAGCACTACGGGGACGTGTACAAATGGTGGCACAAAATGCTCCGATCTCCCGTTTTCGTAGCAGCCGGCAGCACCGAAGGGACGGATTTTCTTTTGCTGACGACGGTGAAAATTCCTAAACCACACCGAGGGAAATTCAAACAGAGTGTGCGAGCGAGCGAGCGAAAGAGAGCGGAAGAGCTAAGCATAGTAGATTGCTTCGAGACCGAAAAGAGATGCAAAGATTTGATGATTTAGTAGTTGGGTGGTGGCGGTTGGCAATTGGGAATGGGAAAATCGATAAACACGAAGCAAGTACGAGTGGTGGCCGTTCGTTTTGACGCTGTTCAGTGGAAAAATTTTCGTCGAAAAACCCGAGTTTTACGATACAAAGCGAGCTGAATGTTGGGTTCTCGGTGGTAGCTTAATTTATGCTGACATTTTGCTTGAAAGGCTGTGTTAATTGATTCTGGAAAATTGTACAGCCTGTTACGATTGTAACATCAGTAGCAAGCACTAACAGTTTGAGGCATTGACAGCTGTGTAGTACGCTTATACTTCCTGTCAAAATAAAGACGACGCCATCCCTCGTTTGCGGATGGCGTAAAGTTTGATTCGTAAAATTCGTGGCAATCAATTTCTACACCTTGCTTGCTCGATTTATCCCGTCGTCGGTAGTTGTGAGAGCCACCGAATCGTTTGTGTCAAGCCCTCCGGCAACACACATCACACACAGTACACCCATACAAGCACACACGCACAAACACCAGAAAAGATCGTAAAACAAACGGAAACCTTTTTTCGGTCGGTCGCAAACTCTTGGCTGAAAAGTCTCGAACAGCAAGGCGAAAGAAATGGTTCGAAAACATGCTCGAATGCTATAGCAGCAAAGAAAGAGGATCGATTAATATTCACCCTCCACTCGAAATGGCCCGAAAAAAAAAGAAAACCGAAACCGAAACACAGAAAACCGGAAACTGCATCCGGCGTACCAGTGTTGTCGGTCGGACAGATTTGGGTGTTTGGGAGAGCTGAAAACTCTGGAAACCCTGGGATAGCAGCCCGAACCCCTCGATAATAATGCTGGGATAGGGTAAGTTTGATGTTGTCTGGCAAAGCTTTATGTCCCTGGTGGTAAGGACGCCATTTTTCTTACCGCACCGAACAAAGAAAGCTTTATGGCACACACACACACGCTGGAAAAGGAAAATGGCAAGAGGGTGAAGTTAATGGTGCGTTCATAAGGAATAAGGTTCGCATATATAAAAACGGAGCGAACTGTTTGTTTGTGTTTAATGGTTCACAATGAATTGGTATGTTTATTAAGACATTTGGTGGAAGTTTTCAGGGCATAAAATATGGAGATACTTTTATCTTGTTTAATATCATTATGCTGAATAGTTTCTTTGATAGTTGTGCTTACAGAATGTTTCGGTAATCATTTAATTCATGCACTTCAATGAACTCACACGTAAACACTTGTCAAAGCATCATCAAATCAAACGCTGATGCTCTAGTTCCAGAGTTTAAAGTCACGTTGAGGGTGTTGCGCAATTTGTAGTTGACTGAGCTTTGTCTATCAGGAGACTGTTTCATGTAAACTATCAATATTTGCGGAATACGTGCCATTACCTTTTTCGACAACGTTCCAAAAATTTGTACTTTACCGCAATAAATAGGGGGTTTGTTCAAAATTGCATCAACTACATGAGATTAAACCAGGGACTTTATCTAAAGCAATGATTAGACGACTAAACCTCTTAATCTTGCTACTAGATAACAGTGAACGGAACGACCAGAAACTGTCTAGTTTGTTCTTGGTTACCGATAATTTTATGGCCATATTTGTTGCCTATGATTAGTTGACGTTATAATAACGCTAAAATAACTACAGTAAGTAGAAGGAAAACTCAGTCCAAGTATTACGAATTCTTTTTCGTCTTATATCCCATATTTTTGCTGTCTTATTTGCGCTTGTATATAAAATATAATAATATTACTTAAAACTCTTTATATTTCATAAGTGCTAAGAGAAGCGATCAATCGATATAGAATGTTTAGGTGAATAGATGGCTTTAAATATGTCCTGGAACCGTATTTAATGTTTGATTAATAAGTTAAAAAAGTTTTATAACATATTTTGGATATGTGTTTGAATTTAAATATTGAATTTGTACTAGTTGTGTAAGATATTAGTATGAATTAATAGTT
>LULA01016107.1:0-24138 GCA_002091835.1 Anopheles maculatus | reverse complement strand
AGAGTTTGCATACATCCCAGAGTTAGCGTGCGTAGCCCTGTAACCGGGCCCTTAAACTAGTACTTAACAAAATATAACCCGCCTCAAGGCGGTATTGGGCATCTTGGGGCCAAAAAACATAATATTCGTATTTATTTGTTTTACGCTTAGTTTTTTGCGGGTAATAATGTAAATTTACCTTCGAAAACTTATACAAATAAGAAGTCGTTATCTATTTACTAATTTTATTGCTGTTGAGTACTTAAAAAGGTATGGTAAATCAAATTCGCTGTCACGTTTTATCAAAAGCAGTAAATAATCAACCAAGGCGTTTGTATAGGAGAATAAGATGTTTGTAAGATAGGAGCCCGCCTAAAGGCGAGGTTGGGAACTAGAGGGTTAAAATAGAAAGTTGCAAAGCCATTTCTGTGTGAAAACCATGTTAACCAATTATACTTAAATTAAGACGTACATCCCGAAATTAAGCCTTCCTTTTTTCCACTATGCCTATCAAAAAACCACACCGTATATAAGCTTGTACACTTCGTACGGTATTGTGTAACATTTTAATTGGTTGATGTGTAGCCTTAAAACCAATCATAAATTTTTAACAAGCTTTTAAAATCACAGTTCATCGAAAGAAGCCGGAATGCTTCATTAGTTTCGTGCCTGCAAAGTCTTTATTCCAGCCTTAAACTTAAAAATAGTGCATATTACGAGAACGAACGAGCTTTTGTGGCTTTTTAAAACTGATAGATAAGGAGCGAAAGAGCAAAATCAATCTATGTTGCTAGGACGAGTAAGGATAGCATGCTGTACAAAGTTGTAATGCTCATTTCCAGAACTGGTAGCAGCTTGCTCTGGGAAAACTATTTTCATAAGGATCATGTGCCATGCATCGGCGTCGACAGACGTCGCTTTGTTTCATTGCGGCGCCTTCTAATCCTTTATGGTTTTTAGGACACTTGTCCCTTCACTCCTCGCGAGCGAACGTCCCAAGTCCTGCCACGATTCAGAAGCGGCAAAGCGGTTATTTCGCAAGTGGCGCAAATTTATCATTCAATCCACTCATTCACAATTTATGGGACGCGCGGCTCGTTTTCATTTTGTTGGGTGGATTTATGCGCTACCTCGCATCATTTTTGAGCCCTGGAAGCACCATAATGCTATCAGCCCACGTATTGGGACATGTGTGTGTGTGTCCTGGTGCGATTTGTGAATGCAAAACCCCATTTCCATCAGGTTATTGTCACGAAAATGCTATCCCCGTGAAGTTGACTTGTGTGACACGGCATTCAAATGGGTGCAACACACTTGCACGCTGTTGATACTGCGGAATCGAGTAGGTAAGATCAGGGCATAGAGTTTTTTGGTTGGCATCATGTTGAGCACGAACATAAGGTTATCAATCATTAGCAGTCAATAGTGAGTACCTCGATGCTCAGAAGGGGGCAGCAATTGTTTAGAAACGAATCGACATTTCTACGAAGAGAGTGCGAGCCTGCGGTGTACTCGTTTGTTCGCAGCAATTTGATGCCGGAACTGGTGTCAATGAATGGATGAGGAAAGCCGATTGCAATGGAGCAGCAGCCGAGCATAATGGATGTTCTATAGCAATATTTGCAAAATGGACCACCGTCGCAGGTCATTAGCACGAATGGGGAAACCGTTGAGAAGGTGAGCGAACAGGAGGGAGTTTGATGTTTTGAAATGGTTTTGCAAAATGTATGAGGCTGTATTTTGAATGAATGCACACACGCACACACGATCAATAGGCCTTACCGCATTACCAATTCATGCAAGCTGGGTTCGGGATCGTTCGTATCACAACGCGCAAGAAAGGGAGGATAATTCAGCATCAGAACTCATCTAGCTGAACTGGAAGCTAAACGAGTGCAATACATAAGACCCTCGACGTGCTGAAGCACTTTGCAATTAGTTCGATTCTAACGCCTTATCAATACATTGCGCACTGTTCGGGACGGGGTTTGTAGCAACATTAAAGCAGAGAAGAAGCATACGGGTACCGAAACACCACACTGCCTGCCGACACGAGGAACTGGCCAACCGGAAGCAGCACCAAAGGTTCGCCGTGTGTGAGGTAAAACCCCTTTTGTCATTTCCGACACCGAGCAGCGCAAAAGATATACGACTGCACAAGGTAACAATCCGGTTTTGTGCGGCTTAGGATTAATGTGCAAATCGAGCATGCACCAGCCTGTATGCGTGTGTGCTTGTGCGGTAGTTTGCGTTAAAATAGTTCGGTGTCGTTTTAGCTTGCAGTGGCATTGTTGCTTCACGAGAAAGTGGCTATTTATGGAGAACCGTGGGCAATTATTTATTACATTCGTTCGAGGTGCTGACGTGCTCACGGCGATGCAGTAAGCGTAGGCGCAATTTGGTTCGCAGCAATGTTCTGCCTAAAGAGCTTTTAGAGGGATGCAAAATTGATGCGTTTCAGAAGGAATGTGATATCGTAGTGCATAGCGGAGAGTTTTACGTTGGTAACATTTTCTGAGACGTAATCTGTGTGGTGGAAGATTTCTGGACGCATAATTAATCATGGTATGGTTTTCTTATGTCCATTTTAGCCATTTAACTTTTGGAGGTGGTATGACAAACTACAGAATTGTTTGTTAAAAAATAAAATTTAGTTTAATTCGGATAAGTTTTCCGCTTAGAAGTTTTCCATTTGGTAAACCGTTTTTGCATGTACTCTGCAAAAAAGATAAAATTTAAATGTAGTTTATTTTAAGATGTTGCTTTCGTACATGAGTATGAAAATCGTTATTTAAATTTAGCTTACCAATTTCAGCTTATCAATTACTTTATCTTAAGGTGTTGATTTTTATGTTTTATCGGTAAATTATTTGTAGTGATTTCTTTCTTTGTTTCCTCTTCGTATTTTTAAATAAAAATCACAAATGTTGAATGTTATATTTGTTAGACCATACAAGCTATCAGTTTTGCCATAATAACGAGATCACGAATAAGTTAAATAAAAATTTAGTTGTAGACACATTTCTCAACAGTATTATTTATAGAATAAATTTGAAAACAGCAATAATTTACTGTTCTCGGGTTGTTATGAAAAGATAGATTTTCTCTTCTAAATAGAACAGTTTGTACAAAGAATTGTGTAAGCCACTTTAACATAAAATAACTGTTCCGTCGCGGACGGAAGATAGTAGAATACGGGAGGGTGAAACTAAACGGGCCAATGAAGGAAGGAAAGAGAAAAAGAGAGATGAGAAAGCAGTATAGCGAGAAGGAGAGAGAGAGAGAGGGCAAAACGCCGTATCATCTGCTCGTCCTTTAAGACTGTGTAGGTACAGGAAGAAGGATGTGTGTGTGAGATGATAGGCTAGTTTGTTTGTATGCTTAGTGAGAACGAGATGCGAAGCATACCGATAAGGAGTGAGTCGAAGATCGAAGCGCGAAGAGATCGGACGTGTGGTTCTCGACGCAAGCGGCTTAAGCAGATGTTTAGTGAGACCGTGGTTGAATAAAGAGATAAACTGTAAATCTGGCCCATCGCACTCGAAAATGGTGTGTTATTCCGTTGGCCGGTATGACAGGTCATTGAAATTTTCTGACTTTTATTTATTTTTAACGATCTTTCGAATGCGCCCATAAAAAAATGTGTATCCCTTGCGGTTCAGTAAAAAATTCATGTTCACTCTAGAACCGCCATATGGGACAATTTTGTCCCATAGGCACAATACGTTGTGATGGCTGGTATCCCTGCTGTTAGCGCGTCTAATAATTGATAATGGTATTCTAAATCGAATTCGAAAGTGCACTGATATTGAAGCAAGAAGAGTATTGCCAACTAAAGACTGCACTTTGTCTCTTACTGAGCTGGAGGCATTTCTAGCGAGTTTGTACATACGCGGAGCTACTGAGTCCAAAGGCATGGAGATTGATCTTATGTGGTCCGAAAAATACGGACTTCCGTTCTGCAAGAATGTTATGTCGCGTGATAGTTTTCGCGAAATTACAATTACAATTGTTTCCATCCAATACGAAGTGCCAATTTACGTAGTTTGTGGTATCAAAGCCGGATAAGTAGGGGCAAAAGTACTGGATGGCTGTTGACGTAGATTCTTACTATGTTATCAACATCGGAAAAAATGATGAACGTCTTGTCACGAGGGCAAAAGTGCTAATGAATGCTTCACCTGTAAGAGACCAGTATGTACAAAAATGTTCTAGAAGAGTTTCGTACGTATGCGATTCATGTGAGCAAGGTTCTGATGAAGCAATGTAATATTTTGTCCCAATGTCAAGAAACCTAAATATGTGTCATATATGCTTGAAATAATTAATCTAAGTGTTCCTTTTGCTTTCAAAAATGGTTTGTAATCTGCTTTTGGGCATTTAGAGCTGTATAGACATAAAATTTTTGTAATATTTTGAAAGGGAGTCACAGACACCCGCGTAGACCCAAACAACATAGAACAAAATACTTGTTTAAAAATCCTACTTATCACTTGATTATTTAAACAATTTGTAGCTATAAGCCTAAATTTACTGTCGTTCAACCCTGTAAGAAAAAATTATAAGCGTACACCACTGAAAGACCTGTAATTTTACATTAATGTAGAGAAAACTTGCCTTAATATCCTTGGTATGCAGTTGTTATGATCTCAATTTGTTTGTTTTTTATTGATTAAGTTGCTAATAAAGCTTTATTATGCCTAATTATAATGTTTATTAATAATTTAACCACAAGAATCCATTAGGTTATAATAATAATGTCTAAATATGCAACGAATGGGACAAATTTGTCCCATATGGCGGTTCTAGTAAGGTTGAAAAGTCCGGCGGTTCTAGTGTTAAAACATATCTTACATACATTCCTTTTTTTGTATCTTTTATGTTTCTACAAATTAAAAATGATTTCCTGTTGTTTCATTCGCCTATTACTGTACTATTATTTTACGACTGCAATGAATAAATAACATTTTCTCCTTCATATTATCAACGATGGTGATGTATTGCTCTGATTGACGTATCTATCCACATGGGAAAGCCCAAATAAATTAGCTTCCCGGACCACATTCGTCACGATTCATCGTCACGAAAGCTAGACCAATCGTTCGCAGAAGGCAAATCAAACTTGATCGCACACAAATTGAAGTCTGCAGCTGCAGCGAATAGATTGTCGGAGGAAAACAACAAAGCCCAAAAATGTTCTCATCTTTTCTGTCCAGAACCGTACCAAGCACTGGATCGAAACCACACAATCGAAGATGATGTTGATAAAGATGATGATTGGTAGTACCGCTGCTGCGTGAGCATTGAGCCAATGAATCAACCGGTCAGCATCGAACATCAGCACCGGCACCGGCAAACCGGAAACGATGTAACGCTTGTACGTGACCAAGTTGACGATCAAAACCTTTTCGATTCGCGTGCGTATGTACGTTCATAAATGGTGTTCTTTTTTTTTGTTTTTGTTTGTTCGGAATATCGGAATGGAAGTGGCCGATTGGTTAGGGATGACTCCAAGAAGCCAAGAAACAATGCCCGAGAACTTTTCTCGATCAGTGGACACTGCGTAGTGTGTAGGACGTGCGGCGAATACGAATGTGTGCCAGCAAACCCGGCCCGAAAGTTAGGACAACTGCTGATGAAAATTTGTCCGAAATTGATTTATCCTTCAATATCCATAAATTGTTCCGTCTCCTAATAAATCCAAACCTTTCTTACCAAACCCGTAGCTTTTCGTGGAACAAAACAAAAAATGTCGACAAGGATGCTGGTACGTGAGAAGAAAGCTCCACAAGGAAATGATGATGAATGCCGGGACGATTACGGTCCAACTAGGCAGGGAGTGGACCATGTGGTGTTGTCGTCCAACGGTAGGGAAGATGGGGAATCTTCAGAAGTCAATCCCCTGTTATCCCGGTGCGACGAAGGCAAACATGTAAATTTAATGTCTACCGGCATCAAATATACATACATTGCAAAGGGATTTTCATTCTCATCTTCGGTTGCAACGCCGCACTCCAAACCCGGTGCTTGTGCAGGGCTTTCCCCGAACAAGACAACGAACAACATTCTGAAGATGTTCCAGTCTGAGTAACACTCGACCCTTGACAACACATCGGCAGACGAGCGGGAACACATTGGACCACGTACGCTCTGTGTCTGCACGTGTCCTTCCGGGCAGGATATGTGACAGTAAAGAAAGACATTTTTCTTGCATGTGTCCATCCCGATCCAGGAGGTTCATAATACAGCAGGAGCAGCGTCCAACCGTACGAAAGCAATGCTCCCGGGAATATAACTTGGACTGTTCTAAGAATGTGTTCATTCAAACCTGCATAAAGACCGCTGCTACGTTTCGAAAACGCGTCGACAACAAACACAAGTTAAAGCCCACCCTGTGTTACTGCTAGTCCACAGCTTAAGAAACACGTAACTGGACGCTTAGCTTTAGCAACCAGCGGTAGACAAAAATAAACGGACTATAAATCCATTGCAATCGGGGCAAGATTGAGCACAGAGCGGGCCGTTTTTATTTTCATTCCAGGGTGTCCTCGTGTGCCAGTACGATTTAGTATGCGAAAGAGTCCCGCAGAGTTATCATACAAAGTCTGCTAGCATTAACCAAAACCCTCCTCAACCTGCTGCCGGGTGGGTCTGCTCAGACGATAACAAATCCAAATACCGGATCTGAAATTATCATAGATATTGTAAGTTTCCTTTTTGTGCAATCGGTATTTGAAAAAGCCTTGTATTTTCGATGGCTGGAAACTCGAACGGTTCTGTATGCCGTGGATTTGCACTCGGATTATATTGTTCTCTTCGACCATTTCCTGTTGTTAGTTTAGCTAAAGAATGTTTTCTTGATTTTTTCTACTCCGTATCGTAACTACGTTTGGTAGGCTTCGGGAAAGAAAGACAGTACACAAATCCGCTGTGGCTTTGCATTCGTATACCAATAACGAGCTTTTATGTGTGTTACATTACTTTGGGAAGAAGGAGTTGCCATCCCGTCACCGGCTATGTCATCTTGTTAAACACTCCCTACACCTGTGCGGTGTAGAATAGCCTATTTTGAAACCCATTTTCACACGTCCCATGTATGTCCATTATCTTTATTGAAGTTACAAATGGCACGTACGTGAAATGATAATGCTTGTTTGCCTGTGTACAGATTGCAGAAGAGTAGAGCAGCTGGTCAATAAAAAGACTATTGTGAGTTTGCAAAATCTTATCTTACAGATAAAATATTTGAAGTTATTTTATGTAGAATGCAATTTGCTCCAGCAAAATCCACAATATTCAATGGCACATAAAATAAATAAATGAAGTTTTCTTGTGAACATTTTTTCGAACCTCCTGTATCATATTGAATTTTTAGTGTTTGGAAGTATATTTGTATTCACTTCTTCATTATTTATGGTTGCGTCGTTGCTTGAATCATTAAAACCTTCCTGGGAAAACACTTGGTGCTGACTTAGCTAATATTAGTCTAGTTGCTTTCGACGTTTCATTTCAATGTTCCTATTTTGTGCACACGGCGCAAAAACCTGTCGTCAAATCTAATCATGCGCAAGAGGATCATCTTTGTTGGACGGCAGCCAGTTACTGGACACTAACAAAGCAGGTGAACTTTGAGACCCCTTTTTTATAAAGTCGCTGCTCGTTGCTTGTTGATTCGATCGCTGTTGGATTATATATATTCAACGTCGAGCTCCTCGCGTTGCGATACGGCTTCGGTGTTTTTAGCGAGTTCACCGAAGCGTTTTTCAAATTGCGACAGCCATGCAGTGTTTACACCGCAGATCTAGCCGCAATCTTTTACGCACTATGTTTGATAGCAGCGAGACCTTCGGATCAGTACTTCATTTTTACTGATAGCCTTAGCGCTATCGAAGCACTGAGATCCCCAAAGGCCGTTAAGAGTCAGGATTCCCTGATCATAAAAATCATAGAACTGCTTGGCTCAATGTTCAACAAGGCGTTTAGGATATCGCTAATTTGGGTCCCTGCTCATTGTGGAATCCCCGGCAATGAGAAAGCAGACTCACTGGCCAAAACAGGCGCCACAGAAGGCGCATTTTACGACCGACCGATCTCGGCCCATGAGTTCCTTTGTTTTCCACAGCATCTTTTCCTGTCTCGCTGGCAGAGCATGTGGGAGGCGGATGAACTCGGGCGTTTTCTTTTCATGATCTCTCCGCAAGTGTCCCTGCGGCCTTGGTTCGATGGGCTCTCTGTAGATCGTGCGTTCATACGAATGATGTCTCGACTGATGTCGAATCATTTCGCTTTGAATGCTCATCTACAGCGTATAACTCTGGCTCAGACGAAAGCGTGTGGCTGCGGTGACGGATTCCACGATGTGGATCACCTTCTGTGGTCCTGCGTGGAGTACGAAACCGCTAGACCCTCCTTGACGGGCGCAGTCGAGCGCATCGGCAGACAACCGGGCACAGAGATTAGAGAGGTGCTGGCAACCAGGGATCTTCCCTACATGAGGCTCATCTTCCGATTCGCCAGAGACAACGGTCTTATCCTGTGATTCCACATTCCCTTTATCCTACCATTCCTTCCTTTCTTCTATGTTATATGTTGTGTTGTCTTTGTCTTACGTGTTTTTTTTTGTTTTTGTAGAAGATACGGGTAATCTGTTGACGCAGCAATACCATTCGCGCGCAACGTCGACACTGCTGTACAAAGGAGGCAGGCTAGTTTGGCTGTAACAGTGTTCTCAACACCAGTCCAGCGGTGACATGACGGGTTTGACCGTGTTGGCTTTGGGTCCGGAAGTGGTCGGCGGGTTAAGTCTCGAGAGTAGTGGATTCGCTCTTGCTACTGCGGGATGAGACTCGCCGATCATTCTTGGATTCGACGTTGACATGGTCGAGCCGGGACTGTCTCTGCTGGGCTGCTTGTTTGACACTGGACACAGCCAAACAATCGTTGGTTCTGTCTTTGCTGTTTACTTTATGTTTCTTTTTTTTTTTCTTATAGTCCTTCCCCGCTACTAGGAAGGACGAAGCACAATCCAGGTGTACGAAGCACCTGCCACAGAAGCACACCACACTCCATAGAATCACACCGCACCTACCAGCAATAATTAATAGAATCAGCGACCAAATCCATTTGCTGTTTACTTTATGTTTCTTTTTTTTTTTCTTATAGTCCTTCCCCGCTACTAGGAAGGACGAAGCACAATCCAGGTGTACGAAGCACCTGCCACAGAAGCACACCACACTCCATAGAATCACACCGCACCTACCAGCAATAATTAATAGAATCAGCGACCAAATACAGCCTGCATCACATCCACACTACAACAACCACAATAGAATTAGATAACAACCACCCACTACTCATCCACACCGAGCATGCCCGGGATAAGGCAAATTACAAGGAGGAAATGCCTTGTATCTATTAAACATGAATTATATAAAATCACCACACGCGGTGGTGAAAATACGGCTTTCAGCCGTCATATTGGAATAATAAAATAAAAATAAAAAATAAAATTATGGACATGAACATTTCTTCCCATTTTTTGTTGTTGTTAACAACGGCCTGCTATAAAGTCACAAGAGAACTTGATCTTCTATTGTTGACCAACATTATAATCATCGCTGTGAAGACAGTCCTGATAGTATTTGAAACCAGTCATGTATTGTTTAATGTAACTTTAAATTGAAGCACTAGCTCTATGCTATAAGTAATGAGTGGTAAAGTGTTGGCTAACGTACAAAATTACTCTCGATTTCATTTTGTGAAATAGTGTGTATATTTTCTAAATGTTTAAAATCGTCTCTAAACTCTAAGAGGATTTAAAGAAACGATGGCGACATCGAAACCATCTGGTTGTCCATTTCTTACTCGACCTGGCCTTAAGACCGAACGAGCTTTGACGCTTACAGATGAAAATTAATTTCCTTAACCAAGCACCAAGCTCCTGGCTCCTCAGAAACGGACTTTACACAACGAACGACGATCTGTATCCTTTACCCGTGTAAGCTACGTTCCTTTTACGAAACGCGGAAGTAAAATTTATCGTCAATATTTTTCATAATCTTTACAACCACGTCCACACGGCTCCCGGGGTAAACTTCTTACCCTGTACGCGTTAGTGTACGCTGTCAACAGCTTCGACACTTCGGGCAAGCTGGGAACGGATTGTGGCAACCGGATCAAGATAAATCCCGTACGCTTTCGCTTCCTTTATTTAACCCACCAGCCTGGCCAGAATATGTCGGCGAAAAGGTACCAGGGAGCTGTAAATTGCGGTCAGGACATTAATCGTCATGAGTCGTCTTACAAACGAAAGCCACCGCCGGTTCTTTCGCTTACCCACGACACTACAAAAGGTAAAAACTTAAGGATAGATGTTTGAGCAACAAAAAAAAACCCACAGAATCTACGCTCCACCGTCGTCAAACAGTTAAACACGGGATGCGCGCCCACAAAACCACACCGAAACGTGCAAATCTATTCGGTGGCCCTTACGGCGCGACGCGCTTCATAATGCCACCGGATGTGGTAAATGTCTTTTCATTTTATCGTGCTACCGGGGCTTTTATTAAAAAACATAACCCGGTGAGACTTTTTCCTGGATTCTTAGGTGAAGGTGGAGGAGAAAGTTGAGCAGTAAGAAGCGGTGGCATTTTGTAAACCGCATTCCCCATCGATGGTTCATTCTTGTTGACCATCTGGTGAAAGAGACCGCTGCTGTATGTATTCTGCAAAAGGATAAAGTGGATTATAGTGAAAGAAAGATGTAAAGGGAGGGGGAAAATCATCTCAACTCAGGTACTGTGGGCAGTGGCACGATCGTAAACATTATGAGCTAACGGTTTTCAATATATTTTAATTTAAAATTGCACCGCTTGTAAAAGGTAACTACCACTAACAAGCGTTAGTAAACACATACTGTCGTCAGACAGAGGGGGTTTGTGTTCGCTAGTTTAATAATACAAAGTATAATAATGTTGTGACGATAAAGCCCTTCAATGATGTTCGCTAGAAAAATCATTTTTATAAGCAGCTGTAAAAATGAGCAGAAAAGCTTTGTTTTGGAGAGAGCTATTTTAAAACCACTGCATTACCTGTTAATTGCACAGCAAACACCATCCCCAATTCTCAATAATAATCACCTGATACTTTCCAGTTCCTGTCAGTTATCTTCCATCCCTGTGGAAATGATTAACAACACGTGGGCACTTTAATTTCCCTTTTCTGATTCATTTTCTTTCATAGGTTGTTGTCCTTTTTTACCTATGCCACCAACCGCTCAAGTAAACACACAGAATAAAAGCTTCTCACGAAAGCACCATCGGTGTACAAAACGGGAAGGAAATTCATCACGTAATGGAACGTAAAGCTCCCATCCTTTGCACGGCCGCCTCCGTACGGTACATAGTTTGTGGAACATTTTCCGAATTAATCTTCCACCAGGTTACCAGGGATGGGAAGCAAATCGGAAAATCGCCACACGTTTACACCGGTCGGTTGGTCGGTCGGTGCGTCACAATGCACATCACAACCAAGCCATTCGCGGAGGAAAACAGCGCGAGCTTAAGCAGCTGGCTGGCAAACAGGCCAGTTTGCTTCGAAGAACTTACCAACCATTCTTCTTCAACTTTAGTGTTCAGCGAGAAAAGAGAGCAATTGTCCTGTGTTTAGCTGCACCGGGGGCTCCGACGCTGGAAGGCCCTTAGTAAACAACGTGCAAAACAATATTTTTCACTTAAAGCAACACACGGGGAAACCATCGAGGGACAAACGGGGGACAACACTCCCGAGAGAATGAAGGCGGAAACATGGTGGAACATAAATCGGTGGTAAATGAAATTTACTTCCAACCCTCGCACACCAGTAGTCTGGCAGTTGGTCTTATGCTTAGTGTCGGTTATCATTGCATACCTTTGCGGGGCGAAAGTTACTACGCCGGTGTGCTTCACTGTTCCAATCTGAGCTGCTGCTTGTTTACAGTATTTAAGCATTTGCAATGAGCTGAGAAGTGGGACGAATTGTTTTCGAACAGCAACAGTGTGTAGCGTAAAGGTAAACGCGATGAAAATTTAGTTATATTGATTGATATTAATTTATTAAAAAATGTCGTTCCTTATTAGTTTTGATAAAGGTAAAATTGATCAAAGGGGAGAAATGCACGAACTGTCTGGAGCGTTTCTAAAAATCACATCTTTGACATCATGAATGACAGTTTTGGTGGCACGACTAAGGCTAAACAATGACCCTCAGCCCTAGACATACAAATCATCACAAAAGTCATCATTGATGAGCATCAATTGCCATAAGATTTCACTGGTTCACTTCTATCGTCATCAATGTCGGTCAATATTTAAATAATTAAATTTAAAGTTTCATCAATAATGGAATCGTTGAATAATTTAGGCGATTGTTTCTAATGGATAAAAGAATATGGCAAGTACGTTGTGAAACTCTCTTGTTTTATACTGCATCTTGGAAACTTCGTGATAGACCTCCCATTTACTTCACTCTCCGTCGTTCGGTTTTTGGTCAGAATGATCCATGGCTAAGAGCATGTTCGAAAATTTAACCACGTACACCATCTTTTTGACTACAATCTTCCAGTGTCATCCTTTAGGTCCCGACTTTCTGACTCCTCGTAAACCCCAACCACTTTCCTACACTTATTTCCTTCTTCTAACCCTCCTCTTTAGAATGTAAATAGCATAACATTGTTATATCCATGGAGGCGGACAATCTTCTTCTTTCTTGGCTTAACGACCTCTTAAGGTCATGCCTGCCATTTCTGGCTTACTAGACTAATTGATACCGCATAGTTGGTTAGTCAATCCTCACTATGGGGGAACGGCCCAGATGAGACTTGAACCCCGGTCCTGGAGGCGGACAATATTAATATAATAAAGAAGTAAATAAATAAATACATATATGCATAAACGCATAAATGTATCAGGAGGAGCTTATAATGTGACTGTAAAACCTGGTGTTTCAATGAAACGATAATCAAAATAATTTTTCCAATAAATGTTCGCGTTAAGCCCGTTCGAATGCAAATGATCGGGTAATGAAAAAAAAAAACAATTCAATTCTCAGAACAAATTCCCAGTTTTATAGGAGATGTACAAAGCCTCTAAATAAAAAATCAAAGCTGCACTGCAACGTTTTATAGTAATATTTATTATTATTATTATCATTACTAATATTATTATTATTTATTCGTCGTTGCTTGCCACTGGGGCTGTACAATCACGGATTAATTCTAATTTAAGCCTAAAATCTAAAAACCTAAAAACTATGATAGACTTCAGGAATTTCAGTACCAAGCAATGAGCTAGGACCCAAAGAGAATCAGAAAGAGGAGAAAGAGACAGAAAAAAGAGCACATAGTCAAAGGAAAATGAAAGTTAAAGAGCAATAGAGGAAGAAAGTCTCAAGCGGAAGGTAGACGTAGAAATGCCAAAGTCAAAATGATCGAAAAAAGCATTGAAGTGATGGAAACAAGCCAGTAACGGGTCATTTGAACCAAAAGCTGTGCGACGCGCAGGATCGTAATGTTGCAAATCTCCTCTAAATATATGCAATATTCCATTATATGCTTGCAAAATTCCACAACGAGCTTGAAATATTCTTTCAGAATTTGAAACATTCTCCTAAGCTATTTAACAGTTCCATGATATAAATCTAAGCAATATTAAGAAAAATAAATCAAATTTTACATAGAGATTTAAAAAAAATCAGTTCAATGACTGGTATACAGGGACTATCATTTAACTATATGGTAATCTCAAAGACGCTTTATGTTTTAGGATTATTTTATGGCTTATCACATTTACAGCAGCCACTGTCCCATTATCATTCCAGTAAACATCTCAGCAGGTACGCCCGGTATCGCTGCAATCACTCGCTTCAAGCAAATGGCTCGTAAAATGGTTCAGCTAATAAATTGCAAACTTTAGTAATATTATTATTCAACTGTCACAACAAACTACCGGTTGTCGATTGGTTGCAACGGTCGTTGCCTGGTCATCGGATCTTAAAACTTCAACCACCCACACACTACCCACCACTCACATCGCGCACAAATGGGAAAGCCATGTTTTCTAGAAGCAGCTTTTCTTTTGCCTTTTACCTTCACCGTCCTAGCACGGTCCTGTTGAGTCATGGAAAGATCCATCCGAAAGCACAAGAATAAAACAGGAAAAAAGCTTCGAAAGATTAGTAATCAATAGTGACTTAATGGTGCTGATTCATTCGACAGCTTGAAAACAAAAGCACGGTTCGATACGCTGTACAATAGTAGCTCCATTTTTGTAGCACCCGAGGCTCTTGTTAGTTACAATCCCGTCTGGAACAAACAATTCCAAATTTTTGCGCAAAAGAATTGTACGGCATGAAAGCTTATCAAGCGTCAGATTGAGGTGTTGGTTCGTTTTGAAAAACAGAAAACTCTCACATCATTTTCCATTGCTCAGTCACAAGTCTCAGCTGGCCGCGATAGCGAAGCCAGAGCACGATCATTGGGTCCCGTTTCCTGTCATGCCGCACGTCGTTCATCTTCTCATTGGCAGCTATTTCCGGTGGTAGAAAAACACCACCACTACTACTGTCTGCTCGCATCTGGTTTTTCAATTCGAGCACTCCACAACATCAACAGACGTTCGTTGTCTTTTGTGAATCAACATTTTCCTTCCAGTGGTCGTATGGAAGTCGTTCGCTAGAGGATATTGAGAAAGCAAAACGACGTTCTAAGTGTGTTGTGCTTTTGGTGGATTGCATACGGGGTTGGAATACAAAATCTTCGATTGGACAAAACAAAACTTTAAATTGCAATTATGTTTTTTAGCATTTTTCCTCCGACAACTCTGAAGTTTTGTAATGCAAATCTAGAGCAAAATTGTATTATTAAGCTTATGATCAAAAGGATAACAATATTAACAACAACAAAATTAATTAAGAGTCGCATCAATGCTCAGAAGAAGTTGCAGCTAAAATGACAACCGGTTGTGGGATATTAAATGCTACCGCTGTAAATTTATCTTGCGGTGTTGTGTGATTTATTATTGATCAATGATTTCATCAGCAAAAAGTAGAATCAAAAATTTATTTTTCTATCTCTAAATATTGTCCACTTGCTTCCTGTTACTCGATTTCACTGTTTAATACTGCATGGCACCAATTACTCGCTCTCTCAAAACCCGCTCCAGTTCTTTTACCACCGTCAAGAAGCCAGTTCCACTGCCGTGTTTCCATGTGATTCGCGCCGGAAATCATTCGTACACAGTGGGCAAAGAAAAACCGAAGCCGCCACACAACCACGAGCTACGTCTGCCCAATGGTGAAGACGTGCAGTGCGGCAAAAAGAAAAACATTTTTCGACAGCAATTAGAGAAATCTCTTCAATTCAAGCACACCTTCTCTGCTGTGGCCAGATGGCATCGTTGGGGTTGGGAGTTCGATAGGGTGGGAGGAGCGCGTACGTGAGGAGAAAAACTAAATACACACAAACACAGACGGTTTTCGCCAGTTGCACTTCTCGGTTGTGATTGCCGCCAAGGAACGTGTGAATGCACACGAATTGCGAACCAGCAGTAGCGGCAACAGCAGCACGAGCATGTATGTTTGTACATGTGCGACTCGGACGAACCTGACAGCAGCAGTCTGTCGAAATTAAGAACTAATCAGAGAGCGAGCGCCCCCCAGTGCAGCGTTTTCTTTCGCATCCAGTGCGGAAGGGTTGCGGACGAAGCACTTGGTGCAGACTTTCATCCCTTTCGGCAATTCTCAAGACGATTATTCCACGCGAAAGAGCAGCATTAACGGGGAAAAACTCCGTCGAGCAAGCACACAGACGGACGGCAAAATGGGAAAACGGTGTAAGGCGAACCCGATATCGACGAACGATCGAGAGCATCAACGTACACCGGAACTGGGTTTGAAGCTAGCACACACACACAGGAAAAGAACTTATTGGGAAGAGATTGATTTACGAGCTTCCACTCTAGCTGGGGGCCTTTTTTCCTCCCACCAAATACCATTTCAGCACAATGCACACGGGGAGGAAGGATAATTTGTTGTTCGTTTGTATTGTTTCGATTTGCTTTTCTTTTGCTCGTACTTTGCGAATTTAAGCTTAATTCTTTTCAAACTGTTTTGCACCATTCTCCATCCCAGAATCACCACCTCGCTACGGGAAAACTTGTCGGTATAACTTCAATCCTATTTGCCCCTAATGAGAACTCAATTGCAATTGTGCTGATGTGCGCTTGATAGGTGCTGCATCTTTCATCCCTCCAGGGGGAAAATTGAAACGAATCAAAAAGGCATATTTCGGGTCAGGTTTGGTTGATTTTTTTTTGTATGTTTGCATTATGTGGCCAATAGGGATCAATTGGAAGGCCACTGCGGCTTTCGACGCTAAGGATCACACAGTGAAGGATTGTATGATGGCAATCATTCCTTCATTCGGTAAAAAAACAAAAAAAAAACATATTCGTTTAGTAGTAAATTATAAATTTTTATATTCATCCAAAAATATGTAATTCTAAATTATGACTAGTATGAAACGGACCACACAACAACTACATGTACATCAATTAATTAATTAATATTTTTTAAAAACCTACAATTACTGAACAATTAGTTCTAGAAGAAAAGAATCCTTGACATAACCAATACGCGAATCTAAGAAAAACGCATTTATTAAAACATTAGCACTAATTTAAATTAAATGTGTTCCTATGGACAGTAGTTTAAGCAAAGGTAGTTTAAGTAGCTCTGAACAATACTGTTGACGTTAGTCCATACGCTGGATGCATACTCTACATGATGCATACTCACATGATTCATACTCTACGTTTGATTAATGTCGGTGAATTAGTGAACTCGTTCAAACCAGATACCATGTCTGACCAGGCGTTTGGAAGTTCTCAGGTCGGTTGAAGCCCTGCAAGGACTTGCTCTATCTGCACCGTCGTTTTAGTCGCTTTGCTTCCAACTTCACTTAAACGAAACACTGGTTGACCCAATTATGTTATTGAACAGCATTGAGGTATTTGAGGGTATTTGCCCGGGGCGGCCCGGTGGTAGATGCGACAGCGACGCCGGTCTTCACATGGCAGGACCGGGGTTCAAGTCTCATCTGGGCCGTACCCCCATAGTGAGGACTGACTATCCAACTATGCGGTAACTATAAGTCTAGTAAGCCAAAAATGTCAGGCATGACCTTAGAGTTCGTTAAGCCAAGAAAGAAGAGGTATTTGAATGCGGTCGTCAAACACAGTGGTAGATTTATTTTAAGCGATACAATACAATAGGGATACTGCAAATGTTTAACAAATTCCATTAACGATTGTTAATTATCAATAAAAACCCCTTTTTTTAACATTCAGTTTTGAGAATTTTACATCAAGTATGTAAGCGCAAACGAACCTTAGTAAGAGCACTTTGTTTAGGTGCAAATCGATAATTTTGATAATTTTCTTAAAACTTAAAATAGAGTGTAAAATAGAGAAGCTTTAAAGTGTAATCTAAGGCTCTTTAAAACTTTGATTGTTAAAATTTCGAAAGTATTTGGCATGCCATTTCTGGCGTCCTAAATTGATCGTTTAATGTGATTGGAAAGTCAGCCTTTACCAGTCCATCTTTTGCGAAGCTTCGCCGCGTCCGCTCTGTGTCAAACACGAAACGAAACAATAATTTGAACAGTTTGGTCGATTTTGTTTCCCATTACTGATGAAACCCCGTTATTTCGGGTCAACAACCTGCTTAGTTAATGCTATTCAAGATGGTAGATACCTTGGTGTGCAATTAATAGTGATGCTCTGGATGTGTTGCGCCTACAAGTAGGCCTTGCGGATGCCACCGTGAGTGGTTGTTGATTGGGGATTGGGATCCGTGGTTTATGAGAGAGCGCTCTCACAGAACATGAGAAACAGGATACAAGAACGATACTAAGGAGATGAGGAATAAATATTGTACAGATCAATTAGAAACAGCGAAGAGAGTACACATTCATTTACTACAATTCCGAACCAGCCCTTTAAATGCGTGTGAGCGTACAGGATGTTTTATGGGAAATCGTTCTACCAAGATACAGTTCTGTAAAATCCCACAGATTCTCCTTGTCAAAGAGCATTTAATAAAGCAACACGGCTAGGCCGTTCTAATCGAAAAAAAGAGCATTTAATAAAAATTCACAATTCAATGCAACACTCATCGTCTTTTCCAACTCCTCAAAGTCTATATTATATCTATATTAAATCCTGTTAATAACATATCTTTTCATGGTTGATATTTTTTTCCAGTGATTCATTGAAAGGAACTCTCGACTCGCCTTATTTAATGATCAATAACGCATGTCGTTTTTAAAACTATTATCTCTAAATTTATTCCATGTAAAGAAAGCTCCTTTTATCTTTATGAAATTTACAACCGATAAGCTAAACTGACGGGGTGCTAGAATACACGCAGTTCAAAGATGTTCGCTACCGCACCCAATATCCGACACCATCGGGAAATGTCGGCGTATTGTTTCTGCCTTCTAATTAGGCCGACGCTTCTCTGGCAGCTGGTGGCAGATGGTGGTCCTGGTGTGCGCTCGAAATGCCACACCTAATTTGCATAATAAACGAGTAAGTCCACGCATAGTCACGCTTGCCACTGTGGAAACACCTTCGCACGTCCCACGTCCGGAAGAAGTCTGTCGCCCCGTTGACGATGTCAAGGTGCCGTTGGCGTGTCAAAGGAACTAATCGCCTTCCGCCTAATACGCGGATCATTCGGCCTCCTCTGCTCCTCACCAGTTTCGCATTATTCAATTCCCTCCGTCTAATAAAGCTAATTCCATCGAAATTTAACTTCATACGGTTTCGTCCATCCGGCTGACACCTTGCCGATCGCACCGCCTAATGATCTCACGGGGGCTTCGTTAGCTCATCCCGACATTAATCACATTTTCCGCACAGTAATGTAAACACAATAAATATTAAATCGCTAATTGCAAAGTCACCGTGTGCGGGCGCTGAGCCCGTGCGTATGGTCCTGTAGGACGTGGTAAAAATGGTTGAAGGCAGCCGCTCACCTTCGGCCGGATTCTTCTACACGCGTGGGTGCGCTCGCGGTAGGAATTAGAAAGGAATTAGTGAGGTTGGGGTAACTTTTTCGCTCATCAAGGGCGTCCGTGGGATTGCCATAAATCAGCTCACCGTGCAAAAAGGGGAAACGCGGCTCCGAAGCTTGGCGATATTCCATCAACCCGTCAACTCGACTGACGTGCTTTGTCAGGCATCATTACCCTTCGACCTGTGGTTCCTGCTCTTTTCACTAAGCTGCGTTTGTGTGAGCGTTACTTAGGTGGAAGAGAAAAGTGGGGGCTTCGTTAGCTCATCCCGACATTAATCACATTTTCCGCACAGTAATGTAAACACAATAAATATTAAATCGCTAATTGCAAAGTCACCGTGTGCGGGCGCTGAGCCCGTGCGTATGGTCCTGTAGGACGTGGTAAAAATGGTTGAAGGCAGCCGCTCACCTTCGGCCGGATTCTTCTACACGCGTGGGTGCGCTCGCGGTAGGAATTAGAAAGGAATTAGTGAGGTTGGGGTAACTTTTTCGCTCATCAAGGGCGTCCGTGGGATTGCCATAAATCAGCTCACCGTGCAAAAAGGGGAAACGCGGCTCCGAAGCTTGGCGATATTCCATCAACCCGTCAACTCGACTGACGTGCTTTGTCAGGCATCATTACCCTTCGACCTGTGGTTCCTGCTCTTTTCACTAAGCTGCGTTTGTGTGAGCGTTACTTAGGTGGAAGAGAAAAGTTTTTCCCACATCCTAGAAATTAGTTTGATCACGCAAAGCAATTGTTAGGGACATCCTTCCCTATGGGATGTGAAACCAACCCCTCCGAGCAGAAAGACTTTGGAGAAATTGTACCACAAAACCGGGAGGAGTTATTTCGTTCTTATCGTGAGGTTAAAGGTGCAGGTACGGTGTGCGTGGGCTATAATCTTACGAACCTTTGGCTTCGATGGCAGTTAACGTAAACTTACACGTGTACTTCTTGATCTTGAGCGCGACATAAACAAACACGCGAGTTGAGTCCTGTTGCTGACGCTCGGTTGCTGGTCATGTTGACCGGTTGACGGCTTCTTTGAGGTCAGTTTGAAGTGAAGTAACGGTTGCACTTGATATGTAGTTGAAAATGAAAACTTACCGGGTCACAATCACCATCGGGCCATTTATCGAAACATACGATAACTTTAAGGCGATAAATCAAATGTTAAATTTTGATTAAGGATTCAGCAATTATTCTCTATTTTCTGTTTAAAACGCGATTATCGTGATCCAAGCGATTTCAAGCATTTTGCTCATCACCTTTAACAGCACATTTAGGAAATCATTTGTTTATAATATTCATCGAATAGTAGTCAAACCTACAGGAAGTCCTTATAAAAAATAACAAACCTGGATACCCATTATTTTCCCTCCACAAAGGTAAACATTTAGCTAAGCCTAGTCGCTTAAGTTTGCCACTGACAAACCGGGTTCAAAAGCCTTATTGGCTGATAAATGATGAAGATTTGACACATGCAAATTAAGATTAATTAAGTCGGGGCGGCCCGGTGGTGTATACGATAACGGCGTCTGTCTTCACACGGCAGGACCGGGTTTCGAATCCCGGCGGACCGCCTCCCCGTACGCAGGAAGGTACGGTGTGCGTGGGCTATAATCTTACGAACCTTTGGCTTCGATGGCAGTTAACGTACTCTTACACGTGTACTTCTTGATCTTGAGCGCGACATAAACAAACACGCGAGTTGAGTCCTGTTGCTGACGCTCGGTTGCTGGTCATGTTGACCGGTTGACGGCTTCTTTGAGGTCAGTTTGAAGTGAAGTAACGGTTGCACTTGATATGTAGTTGAAAATGAAAACTTACCGGGTCACAATCACCATCGGGCCATTTATCGAAACATACGATAACTTTAAGGCGATAAATCAAATGTTAAATTTTGATTAAGGATTCAGCAATTATTCTCTATTTTCTGTTTAAAACGCGATTATCGTGATCCAAGCGATTTCAAGCATTTTGCTCATCACCTTTAACAGCACATTTAGGAAATCATTTGTTTATAATATTCATCGAATAGTAGTCAAACCTACAGGAAGTCCTTATAAAAAATAACAAACCTGGATACCCATTATTTTCCCTCCACAAAGGTAAACATTTAGCTAAGCCTAGTCGCTTAAGTTTGCCACTGACAAACCGGGTTCAAAAGCCTTATTGGCTGATAAATGATGAAGATTTGACACATGCAAATTAAGATTAATTAAGTCGGGGCGGCCCGGTGGTGTATACGATAACGGCGTCTGTCTTCACACGGCAGGACCGGGTTTCGAATCCCGGCGGACCGCCTCCCCGTACGCAGGACTGACTATCCAGCTACGGGTATAACTAAGTCACAAAGAGCTAGCAATTGCAGGCCAAGACCTACAGAGGTTGTTGTAGTGCCAGAGATGAAGAAGAAATTAAGAGGAACAACAGCCAAAGGTTGTCCGGGTCTTTGTGATAGCTAGCATTTTCCAGGATCAGAGCGTCTTGGCAAGTACATACAGGAACATCGATCGGGAGCAACGCTTTGCAATCGACTGTACCATTAAATACATCTACCACAGCAAATTTGGCATGTTGTACACGGTTATCAAGGAACTGTAGCCCTCGTAAGCACCGTATCGCAACGCGAGGAGCTCGACGTTGAATATATATAATCCAACAGCGATCGAATCAACAAGCAACGAGCAGCGACTTTATAAAAAAGGGGTCTCAAAGTTCACCTGCTTTGTTAGTGTCCAGTAACTGGCTGCCGTCCAACAAAGATGATCCTCTTGCGCATGATTAGATTTGACGACAGGTTTTTGCGCCGTGTGCACAAAATAGGAACATTGAAATGAAACGTCGAAAGCAACTAGACTAATATTAGCTAAGTCAGCACCAAGTGTTTTCCCAGGAAGGTTTTAATGATTCAAGCAACGACGCAACCATAAATAATGAAGAAGTGAATACAAATATACTTCCAAACACTAAAAATTCAATATGATACAGGAGGTTCGAAAAAATGTTCACAAGAAAACTTCATTTATTTATTTTATGTGCCATTGAATATTGTGGATTTTGCTGGAGCAAATTGCATTCTACATAAAATAACTTCAAATATTTTATCTGTAAGATAAGATTTTGCAAACTCACAATAGTCTTTTTATTGACCAGCTGCTCTACTCTTCTGCAATCTGTACACAGGCAAACAAGCATTATCATTTCACGTACGTGCCATTTGTAACTTCAATAAAGATAATGGACATACATGGGACGTGTGAAAATGGGTTTCAAAATAGGCTATTCTACACCGCACAGGTGTAGGGAGTGTTTAACAAGATGACATAGCCGGTGACGGGATGGCAACTCCTTCTTCCCAAAGTAATGTAACACACATAAAAGCTCGTTACTGGTATACGAATGCAAAGCCACAGCGGATTTGTGTACTGTCTTTCTTTCCCGAAGCCTACCAAACGTAGTTACGATACGGAGTAGAAAAAATCAAGAAAACATTCTTTAGCTAAACTAACAACAGGAAATGGTCGAAGAGAACAATATAATCCGAGTGCAAATCCACGGCATACAGAACCGTTCGAGTTTCCAGCCATCGAAAATACAAGGCTTTTTCAAATACCGATTGCACAAAAAGGAAACTTACAATATCTATGATAATTTCAGATCCGGTATTTGGATTTGTTATCGTCTGAGCAGACCCACCCGGCAGCAGGTTGAGGAGGGTTTTGGTTAATGCTAGCAGACTTTGTATGATAACTCTGCGGGACTCTTTCGCATACTAAATCGTACTGGCACACGAGGACACCCTGGAATGAAAATAAAAACGGCCCGCTCTGTGCTCAATCTTGCCCCGATTGCAATGGATTTATAGTCCGTTTATTTTTGTCTACCGCTGGTTGCTAAAGTTAAGCGTCCAGTTACGTGTTTCTTAAGCTGTGGACTAGCAGCAACACAGGGTGGGCTTTAACTTGTGTTTGTTGTCGACGCGTTTTCGAAACGTAGCAGCGGTCTTTATGCAGGTTTGAATGAACACATTCTTAGAACAGTCCAAGTTATATTCCCGGGAGCATTGCTTTCGTACGGTTGGACGCTGCTCCTGCTGTATTATGAACCTCCTGGATCGGGATGGACACATGCAAGAAAAATGTCTTTCTTTACTGTCACATATCCTGCCCGGAAGGACACGTGCAGACACAGAGCGTACGTGGTCCAATGTGTTCCCGCTCGTCTGCCGATGTGTTGTCAAGGGTCGAGTGTTACTCAGACTGGAACATCTTCAGAATGTTGTTCGTTGTCTTGTTCGGGGAAAGCCCTGCACAAGCACCGGGTTTGGAGTGCGGCGTTGCAACCGAAGATGAGAATGAAAATCCCTTTGCAATGTATGTATATTTGATGCCGGTAGACATTAAATTTACATGTTTGCCTTCGTCGCACCGGGATAACAGGGGATTGACTTCTGAAGATTCCCCATCTTCCCTACCGTTGGACGACAACACCACATGGTCCACTCCCTGCCTAGTTGGACCGTAATCGTCCCGGCATTCATCATCATTTCCTTGTGGAGCTTTCTTCTCACGTACCAGCATCCTTGTCGACATTTTTTGTTTTGTTCCACGAAAAGCTACGGGTTTGGTAAGAAAGGTTTGGATTTATTAGGAGACGGAACAATTTATGGATATTGAAGGATAAATCAATTTCGGACAAATTTTCATCAGCAGTTGTCCTAACTTTCGGGCCGGGTTTGCTGGCACACATTCGTATTCGCCGCACGTCCTACACACTACGCAGTGTCCACTGATCGAGAAAAGTTCTCGGGCATTGTTTCTTGGCTTCTTGGAGTCATCCCTAACCAATCGGCCACTTCCATTCCGATATTCCGAACAAACAAAAACAAAAAAAAAGAACACCATTTATGAACGTACATACGCACGCGAATCGAAAAGGTTTTGATCGTCAACTTGGTCACGTACAAACGTTACATCGTTTCCGGTTTGCCGGTGCCGGTGCTGATGTTCGATGCTGACCGGTTGATTCATTGGCTCAATGCTCACGCAGCAGCGGTA
>KZ064136.1:0-23603 GCA_002091835.1 Anopheles maculatus | reverse complement strand
CTGCTGCGCCCCCCCCCCCCCCCCCGTCCCTTGCTACTGACAGCTGCTGGAAACTGTGCAGGAAAATGTTTGGTACAGCGCTGGAAGCAAAAGTATCCGTTTCGGGTTTTCGTTTTTTTTTTTTGTTGGAGAACGACGTGTCTTCGTCCAAGGAATTACTGAAAGCATCGTGTACTGCCATCTTTTCCATTTTTGTCGTTGCTTCTTTTCGGAAAGCTGTGCACCTTCACCGAGGATGGTGAAACTTCGCTGCGAACACATATTGCCCGCCCAAGTGGTCGCGACTAGCTGTGGTAGTACGTGTGGCACAACCAACAACAGTGTTGATTGTGATTATACAGGTAGGGCCGGGAAAAGCAGGAGCAAATCGAACACTTCAGGAGCGTCAAACACATACTTACCTATTTTACGGGTCTTGGGTTGTAGCAAAAGTCATCTAGACAGCTCACCAGAGATTTGCCATTATCTTTCCATACATGGGAAGCTAAAAGTCCTTCCGAGAATCTTCCCCTCAGCCACTTCTAAGAGATATCCATCAGTTTTGGGCAGATACATGGCCAGGGTCTAACATCCTAGGCTCGGATGTTTGATAATCCGTATCTCAGAGACGAGTATAGTAACTGTAATTTTTCAGAGTTGTCAAACATCTCAAATTCTTACTGTGAGTTCATTACACAGGTCTAAAAGTACTCTTCATTGCCGTTCTAGAGAATAGACATGTGTGGAGTTCGGGATCGCAACCCTTAAAGTCCTCTGAGACATTAGACTCTGTCGGAAAACTGATGAAACCCTCTAAGCCGCTTAGGCTCCGGTGGGCTAGTTATGTCACAAGAATGACACCGGAAGACCCAGCTCTTAAAGTCCTTTTAGGCCGATTGCATGGACCGAGAAGGAGTGATAGACCCAAACTGTTAGGGAGTGATGGCGTTGATGCATTCACCAGAACGTCCTGATAAGTCAGTAAGTAATGAGTTCGAAGTTCGGGGTCCTTTTCAATGTTCGGGACCTCAAGCATCTACTTAGTAGGCTTATTCGTTAATCTTCCTCCTCCTCTAGTTAAAAACGCAAGTCTGAGCATCATCTTCTACGGAGTGTATGTAAGTTTTGAGCCTAACCTATATCTTGAGAGGCGTCGCGTTATGTGTTCTAAGAGGCCGATTACATGGACCGAGAAGGAGTGGTAGGCCCAAACTGTTAGGGAGTGATGGCGTTGATGCATCCACCAGAACGTCCTGATAAGTCAGTAAGTAATGAGTTCGAAGTTCGGGGTCCTTTTCAATGTTCCGGACCTCAAGCATCTACTTAGTAGGCTTATTCGTTGATCCTCCTCTGTCTGCTACATAGACAGACTAAAAACGCAAGTCTGAGCATCTTCCTCTACGGAGTGTTTGTAAGTTTTGAACCTAACCTATATCTTGAGAGGCGTCGCGTCGTATGTTCCAAGAGGATAGACCCTATAGATGGTGAAAGGATCACCTATATCATCCTCATAGTTCTGCTATAGTCCTGCTATAGTTTGACAGCCCTGAAATAAATCATCATTTTCACTACAATTTGCACAAAACCTTCCGGCGAAGCGTTAGCGAGCGAACAAGGGAGGAGCGAACCGGCCGCCCAAACACCGGGACCCGATCCCAGGCCGTTGGATTCAATTTCCGGTTTCATTAAAATGGTCCAACAGTCATGGCGGAAGTTGGTGGTTTGCCGGTGTTGTGCTGAAATGTGCTTCCAAATAGATTACCCGCATACCGGAGACCACCGGTGCAGACTACGTTGTTGAACTGCACCGCCCTAAATACACTGCACACATACACACACATACACACATGCACGCACATATGTGGCCTGCTTTGGAAAGCGTTTTTTCGGGAAAAGCCAAACAGTGGTTTTGATGTTTCATTTACAATGCGGTACCGGGCAGAATAAATGTTGTGGGTAGTGGTTTGTTTTTACCTTTTTTTTTGGAGAGTTGATGGAATGGAAGTTGTGTAGCTGTGTGTAGCATCCACCATAACACCGTTAAAGGGACACCTAAAACAATGAGCTAGCATCCACTTTAGGCAGCCAAACAATCGAGCAATGGCCCATTAATCCTTGCGCTTAGAATTCGCAGTACCAAGAATTTCTCTATGTGGCATGCCAAAACTAGGGCTTCACCGTGAGGTTACAGGAGTTTGCGTGGGCGCACCATGTTTATAGTGACGTTCATAATAGGGGAAGTGAAAACATTCCAACCTGAACCAAAATAATAGATACCACACACAACCCAAGCGTTCGGTGTATCTCGTCTAACGAAGCCAATCAGCAAAAAACTGCAAAGCGCTCCACATGGGCACACAAGACACAAACGCACACTGGTAGAAAGGCTGAAACGAGCATTTATTCTTTGATGTGTGTGTATGTGTGAGTGTTTCGATTGGCAAGAAGCTTATTGTTTTCTCCCTTGCATAAGCCAAACGCTATTGCAGTCAAGCAACGGGCGAAGTACGAATGGTAAGGAACAACCACCAACGGGGAAGCCACTTGGAGGCTTTTCCCATATTCTGCCGAAAGCCCGTTAAGATCAACTTCACCCGGTGCACCGGAGCGAAATGTGCCTGATTGAGTCGTCGGTAATGGTGGTACCTGGCGCACCGAACCATTCATTCAACTTCAAACAAACCCTTGCCCGGATAAGCATGCCGGCGGAGAATTGGATTTTGGTTCAATTTTTACTCTTGCCGCAACAGCAACACAACCCTTTTTCTGTGTGGAGAACATCTTGAAGTTAACCCGGGTAGAAGAAATGCATTAGCGTCGTTTCGATCAGCCCGATCAAAATGGCGATTTGATGGAAGGGAGGAAGAAAGGTCGAGCAGAGAGTGGAAAGTAAGTACCACAAAACTAATGAATAAATGGACGGACAACAACTCACAAAAAGGCCCCGGACTTATGTTCAATGTGCTCCGGGAAACGCGTCCTGGTCTCCAATCCCTCGAGGCGCTCCAAATATTCCCAAAGATGTCGCACGAGTAGCTTGCCTTGAGGGGGGTTTTTTTTATTTGGCTTACACGCACACACACACGCACACAATGAGAAAAAAAGAATAAAAAGAAGGCACCTTTATTGACGCTCCAAAAGTCCAATACTGTCGATGGCCGCTGGCCATCCTCGGCCGGATGTGCACAAGGTGAATATGGAAATGTGAGCGTAATGTGCTTTGTCGCCCACCATCGTTTCTTCGGAAGCATTCAACCGGTAAACATAAAAAACCATTTACACACACACACACACATACAGAGAGAGAGAGCGAGAGAGCCACTACCAAAAAGGACCACCAGTCTCTTGGGTGGTTTGCTCTGATTCATCTGAAATTAATAAATGACCATTTTGCAAAGTGACTTGCCGGAATGTACCGGACCGGGTGGTAGAAGGGGGAGATACGCAGGGAGATGCGGAGGTATATTAAAAAATAAAATTATAAAAGCTTCAGACATCCAGCGGGATTTCGGGGGCATGGTGCGGTCAGTGGCGGGTCAAGTACTTCACGTACCCAGAGTCACGTACACGTCACGATGGTGGGTGAAGTTTTTAATGAATATTATTACATCCATTCGTTTCGGCACCGGGCGAAAACCGTCCTGCCTGCTATGGGCCGTGCCGCCTTTGGTACATTAATAACGATGACGATCAAATGGAAAGCTTTCCGTTTCGGTGCCACCATTTGCTGCCGGCCGGTCGGAAGCAGCATCTAACGCGCGAATATTAAAACCACAGTGGCTCGCGTCGGTTCGGTGTGGACGCCGCATCGCTAATGTGTCAAATTTGTTGCACCGGCGTCGGTAAATGGACCGGAAACGGTGCGATATTGCCTGGCAGTGTAGTTTGCCATTCGATGGGTGCCGGGAAAAACCGCAGTAAGTCATCCATTTACAGCCCACAAACCGGGGGGCGCTGGTTTGAGCAATTCTGGCACTTGATTACTTGCTTGAATAGATTAATTGAGCCCCTGTTGGCATTTGTTTGCTGCAACTTGGTGGCTTTGAAGCTTTGTTTGTTGAAGCTTTTTGTTTTTTTTATGGAAAATGCTAGTTTTTCACCTTCACACACACACACGCACACACACACACACATCTACAGCATTCTCCTAACTGACACTTTATATCAATCATACACATTGAACTTCTCGGGGAGGTTGCCCTGGGTGAACTTTCTATCGGGTAGAAAATGGAGTGCAGAAAATATGTTCATTAGCATTCATTTTCTAATCATGCCCATCAGCACATCGCATCGCAACTGCCGAACGGCATTCTCGGAAAAGCCAAGATGTTGCAGCGGCAGCATCCGAAACACCAAAGGCAACTCTACTTCGCTTCAAACGCTTTTTAATGGTTCCTATAAAGTTTCGTGCTGCATGCAACGGAGCACACGGCAAGGATCCGGAACGTAACGAACCCATTATTCTACGGGAAATAACTTTCTTTCTTTGCTGGCAGGTTGTGAAAAACGGTAGGAAGCCTTTGTGTGGGCTGCCCCTTTTTTGCTGGGTTGGGCTGGGTGTTTTGGGCCTTCGTGTGTTACATTATATAGATAGTTGCACCAACGCGTGTGTATCTGGGTGTATGTTTGTGTGTATCCCATTTATGCATATCACATGTATGCGCCCTAATTGATTGTCAGCGGGAACAGCACGAACGCTTACAGCCTAAATTTGACAGATTCTGCAGAACAAATGGTATCAGAAATCATATACCGTGTAATGTTGCTGGCTGTTTTCTTTTCTTTTTTTTCATTTCGATGAAAAAGGATTTTCCTGTAAAATGTATTCATACTCAGTCATTGCTGTTAAATTTTAATATTGTACACACTCACACAGTCATTCATTGTTATTAGAAGATAAAACCATCACTCGAACTGAGTGAGCGATAAAAATGAGCGATAAAACTGAGCACTTTTATTTGAATTAACGAATGAGGTTTGCAATTTGCCTAACTTTAGGCGCGTTTTAGCGTTTTGAGTGAAATAGCAAATTTAGCAGTTAAAAAAAAAAAAATGATCCTGTCCATAAGGCAAGCGGACTTTTCTTTTCTGTTACAAACCGATAATTCAATCCAGTTTGTACTTTTGATTAAAAATCGCTCTTAAATTATTAGTAATGGAAATCTTTTACGCAAAAGGATATGTGACAAAAAAACAGGATAAAAATTATTAGCCCCCCCCCTCCCCTTTCCGCAAGCCCGTTCGGACCGTACCGGTTCCCGTAGCAGTGAAAAATAAATTGATGCTTGATTGGTCCTCAGGCGAATGTGGCCGATTCGCCGACGTCTGCCGTACGCACAAACGTCCCAACAAAGGTTAACGACGTCCAGCGACACCATCTGCCGTTGTGATAAGAGCCAGGCTTCGTCTTACGTGCAAATAAACTGCAGCTAGGGTTGAGCGTTGGGCACAAAACCCTGGAAGATATCGGCAAAGTCGATGCTGATGGGTGACCATTGTCCGAGAAAGGGTACACAGCGGGCGCGGTGATGGGCAGATAGGTTACTCGGGGTAGCTTACCTTGAACTAATGGTTTACGTGCAGCGTCGGGCCCAATGCCTTGCACGCGTTCACCGGCCAGGCCGTCCCATCGTCCGGGAGATGTGCTCGACCGAGCGCTCGGTGGTTTGTGGTGGGCTTCGTTTTGCCAGGAACCAGGCGAAGCTATTTTCGGTCCCACATCCGTTCATTACGTACCCATTGTTGGGTCCTGGTGCCGGCCAGGTATCTCTGGTCCTGTGCCCAGAGTACTGCGAAAGTATACCGAACGAGTCGAGAACTCGATGGGAAAAGAGGATTATCCCCCAGTGCTTGCGGGATATGTTTGGATGGATAGTAATAGCTCCAAACAACTGCAACTACGAAACCCACGAAGGTCTCCCTGTCAAAGTCAAAAGTTTGCCAAATTTAGCTCCACTAGCCCTGCAACACTACACACGTCCCTAGCAGTTTGAGCTAAGTATTGGCCCGAGAGCTTCCTTCCGGTGTGTGCGTGCAGCGTGCCGTGGTAGGAGTTTTCGGGCGCAAATACGGCAACCCCAACTACGTCAAGCCAGCAGGCAACGGTGAGTTTTTCGGGCTCTGGTTCGTTTATGCAAATGACGACAACCGGACCGGACACCGGTGCAATAGGAACAGCTAGTTTGTGGGCACATTGTGGGCCTCGTTCTAGCAACGCCCGACGAAGACGTTGAAGGCTTTATTTTCATCACTACCTGCTGTGTGTGTGTGTGTGTGTGTGTGTGTGTGTGTGTGTGTGTGTGTATGTGTGTGTGTTTGTGTGTGTGTGTAATATGTGGCTTTGAAAATTAAAATTATTCATAGAAATAAAATTATGGTTACGGGAACGTTGGAGAATTCGCAACGAAGGACCGGTGTATATGAGTCTGGGCGTTGTTTCTTGGTGTAAATCAGGCTGAGAGCATTGAAAGAAGTAAGATGGAGAAAGCACCTCCACGGCCCCTCCCCCCTTCCTCTTCTCATTTCCATCCCACTTCAAAGTCCCTTGTGTAGCCATTTTTCTCAAGCAGTCACCATCAGGTGGCCTGTAGCAGCCTGCTCGAAAACTGGTCGCTTCTGGTGTCTGGCAGACCAGAACCGTCGAGCACACCAAGTACCGGAACTCACCAACCCGGCATACACACACACACACACAGTCAAGCTCGACAACCTAATTTTAACCATCCGATTGGCGGGTACGGCTTCCTTTCGGCAGTCGACGGTATTTTAATAGGAACGATTCGCATTCTTGAGCATTCTTTCTGCTGCTGCCTCAATGCTTGCGCGAGGACTCATTTTATAGCACTTCTTCTGCGTCGTCGTACCGTGGCTTACACGCGCGTTCATTATTTTTTACGAGCCTTACGAGACCGTGCAAACGTGGGCACCGTTTGGTTGGATGTTGGTAATCGATGTGTTCTACGAGGACTCCGATTATTTTTTTTGTTGGATGGAGCAGTACCTCGAAAGGTGCTACTTATTGCAGCACGGTTGCGATATCTCCTGCACACCACTGCTGCACACATACACACCGACACCGCTAGCCCAAACTACATCCAACAAGCGCGAGGCACGTGCACGAACAGCGATTTCGAGGTACTGCTCCATCCAACAACAAAAAAAATCGTAGTCCTCGTAGAACACATCGATTACCAACATCCAACCAAACGGTGCCCACGTTTGCACGGTCTCGTAAGGCTCGTAAAAAATAATGAACGCGCGTGTAAGCCACGGTACGACGACGCAGAAGAAGTGCTATAAAATGAGTCCTCGCGCAAGCATTGAGGCAGCAGCGGAAAGAATGCTCAAGAATGCGAACGTTCAGGTAAACATTTTTAATTAATGCACGGGCAAAGCTTGTTTTACATCGCTTGATAGTAGTGCTAATGTGCGAATGGTTTTGTTGCTCTCCCAACGCAAGTAACGCTTGCGATAAAACATAGCAAACGCGAGCGTTACGTTGCACGACTTCAATTACGCTGACTAATTTGAGTGCTTACACGTGTTAACGTTATGACGGAGTTTTGGGACGTCTTCGGACTTTGGCGATTTTGCCTCGTTAATCTCTAACCTGAGGTTCAGTGCCGTCTGCTCAATACATTGGTAAGCTTCTGCTTCATAAGAGAGCATCAGACCAGCGATGTCATCAGGGTATGTCAAAATCGGGATTGACTTATAGAAGATGGTCCCCAAAGTTTCTACCTCCGAGTCTTCGAGTCCCTCCCTACCGCCAGAAAAAAACAGATAGCACTTAGAGATTTCCTGGGATTCCTTAGAGAAGCCTGAGATTCTACATGCGCTGTTTATCGCATGCGACTTTGAACTAATAGCTGGAACATAAACTTTATACATTCCGAGACACCAACACATGATCCAATCGCTTAAGCATAATTATCATAAACTTGATAGCAATGAGGCCTATTGCTTGAAGAAGTCGGTTCGGATTTGGTACAATACCAAGCTACAACTAAGCTAAGATAACTAGCTAAGCTCGATTTGGAGAGTTTTTGTCCTACTCTCGAGCAAAGCAGACATCTAGCAATACATTCAGGCAATTCGTCTCAACTCTAATCCATTGTACAGCTGGACAATGGAGCTAACGAAGATAAGACCTTAGAATAGTGAACAGCGCCGCCGGGAATGTACGAAATGCAACGCAAATAAGAAACACCGAGTGAGAGCGAAAGATGATTATCATTCAGCAACACCGTCACTAATGAATTCGATATAATGAATCAAGTAACAAACTCCTATAATCGACGAAAATGGGGAAATCCAAAGTTCACCGCTACCGCTCACCGAACAAAAAAAAGAAAAGAAAACCCTACCCACGGCATTTGCTGTCGGTAAAGTTTATTAAACAAGCGAAGGAAGAAAGAAAAACCAACTCGCACACGCCAAACTCCCCAACTAATCCTAAGCTCAAACTTCGGGACCGGGCATAACTTTTTGCTTTAATCTTTCTCCGTTTGACACTCCGACCGTATATACCGAGCAGCGCCAAACATGCAATAACTTTGCCGCTATGTCGTCAGGCACGACGAATCGCTCCGATGCCTTTGCTATCGCTCCGTCCTCCATCTTGCGACATTCACATTCTAAACAGTCCCGAAAAAAGTGACATTTAGCGACAAGCGTGTTTGTTTTCGGAAAGAGATCCTAAAAAAACGGATTTGCCGGAAGAAGTCGGCCGTTTTTTGACGGTTGCTGCAGGGAATAGAAAAGAATTGTGGCATTTAATAAATGTGCTGCGTTCGGTATTTTTGCTGTTCGATAGACATCGCGCATGATGATTACTTTCCCTTCCATTAACTCGTTTGGCCACGCAAAGGAGCAAGTTTTCTAGCGATCTTTTTGGAGGGCTAGTGGTTATTAAATTAGTTTCCCCCAATAGTTGGACGGTTTTGTGGGGCGAAATTATGCGACGCCCCAACAACAAACCAAACCACGAATCAAAACAAACAAACAGCTGTGTCTGTTCGCTCTACGTTTGCGTCTAACCACTGCCGGAAAGAAAAGTTCTCGACTGCCGGGGCTCGAAAGCCTTCTCCAAGGATTCAAGGATTCGGAGCAAGGATGCGCGCGCTATCAATTTCATTAGCATTAATCTCTCACTCGAGCGCCGGAGGTCGTGGGCGCGCGTTGTTATGATTGGTCGAGTTTGATTTGGCCGAAAATGTGGCGAAATCTTTGCGAGGAAAGCTAATCCACTCTCACTCCATCAGGACGCTTTGTCAATCAATTATAGGACCCAGCGTTGGAAGCGGTTGTTGTGCAGCAACAACCTGTGCAACGATCAGACCAGACTCACCTTGAAGTTGGCTTGCTTCGCTTTAAAAGAAAACCAATAAACCTGTGCGCCAGTTCCTTCCCGTTCTCTGTTTTACGACCGTTGAAAGGATGGTTTTCCAAGACGCGCGGATTATGGCAAATCAGGACACGTCCCCTACCGAATGGGCTGCCATAAAAGCGGATGCATCTGGTGAGCGGTATTTGATTGCACAATGGCTGACGTTGTTGAGCTTCAATATTAAGCGTGTTCACATTTCATCAACAGCCGTGAGCGAACCCAGTAGCTCAAAACCGGCCCGCTTATCTTTGACGCTTTTGGGAGCCATAAAAGTGATGAATGTTCCTGCCCCCACAGCTTCCGGTTTCCTTCAATCATCGATAGAAAATGGTGCCCATGCCCGGGAGCCGAGAACATCTCTTCCCGCCCCCACCCCCCATGCCAGATCGGTCAAACGTGAATCGAATGTATCGACCGGTTTTTCTTTACAATCGCCGTCCGATTTTCTCCGGAAAATCTTCGCTGTAAATTGTGCTTTGGTCGTTGTTGTTTGCTGCCTCTTCTGCTTCATTTTGTAACCATCCATTGAACTTTCCCCCATTTACCGTGCGGCTCCTGTCCCGTGGCCTTCTGTGAGGGATGTCTTTACGGCCAACGCTTTTGCCATTGTATCTTCGTTTCGTTTCACGCATCTCCGCACGTGACCTCCGGCGAACCGCCAGCATCTCGCGGCCCTGATGGCCATTATCGGCCGGTGGATTGTGTGTGCGTTTTTTTTTCTTCTTTTCGTTCTCCTTATTGCTCACCACATCCGTATTGGCGTATCTTTGGCGTGACCGTCAAACGCTATCGCGTGTCCTTACGGGCATGCCTACGGATTATGGCACGATTTCACTGATGCGATCGCTGATTTGTTACCATTTGTAGTAAAGCGAGAGCCTGCCCCATCTCCATCTCTCTTGCTCTCTTGCCCACCCCCATCGTCTCAGCTAGCCCGGTTAAAAACCGGATCGAGCCTTCGGGCGTAGATAGCCGAGGTCCGAGTTTTATGCGTTGCCCAAAAAATTATTTATCGTTTCCAAATGCCCCGGCAGTAGATATATCTGTCGCGCACATCCCAGGATAGCCGTAAAAAGTTGCTCCCCATATAATGGGGTCTGCGTCAGCAAAAATAAAAGAAAATCCGCCAAAGCTTCGGTCCCGCACCAAAGATGTGTACTTAACGGCGCAACGAAAGTGTGAAACGGCGTCCCGGGGAACCCCGGGAAAAAAAACCCCGAACATACGCCATCTTCTGCAATCACGGGCCCGGATATCGATGAGTTCTGCTGGATGGCGGATAATCGATTGCACGCTCGAGTCCTCGGCTGTGGACGGCGCGAAACACATACACACACCAAAAAAAAAACAACCACGAACTTCGCACTAAATGAGTAGCGTCAAAAAAAAAGAAACCTTGGATGATGCTTCATTACGCCCTACATAATCGTCTGCTGCCGATATCTCTGTTGCCAGCTCAGGACGCAAAGCTCAAACTGGCTTAGCCTCTCGTGCCGGTGCTTCAAGACTCGTTCATTTTTCGCTTGGTAACGCGCGTTCGCGCACGCTGCCAGTTACTGCGATCCGCCACTTTATAATATAATACTCATTATTCTCAATTAGCGGCAATAGACGAAGCAGGAAGCAAGACGATACGAGGTGTAGAGTGGGGGAAGATTTAGCACCATCTCATGTCTCATCGATTCATCTGGTCCGCGTGCGAACGCCGGCATATTGATTGAAAAGCGGAGCAAAACGTAGCCCGAGTTGCTCTCGCTCGGGAAGTCGGCGAGTGTGATGGGTCGTTATTAATCGCTTGACGTGCCTTGAAGGATCGAAGAATAGCGCCATTCTTCGGCTACACCATTTATTATCCTGCGATTTCGATATTTCTCTAGCACTTGTTCGGGACTTCACAATCGGCAGTCGGCAGTAATTAGTTTCAATTCACTGCAGCAAAGGGCTGGTGATGCTTTAAAGAGTGTATTTTGAAGTCGTTAACTTCAATTCCTTCTTTGTTTTCAACCACAACAATCAAGGAATGCAATTCAGGCACATTGAATCGAAAATGTCTTCCCAGAAGGAGAAAAAAGACTCGCCACAGAAAGCTCCCAAGAAACCTTTTAAGTTTTATCATATTTGTTACAAATGCTGTAGTCGAGATTTCATTAAGACTGCCTTAATAAAAGTATAAAACAGCTCTGCCAAGAATAAAAGGGTTCAGTCTACAGACCGTTTCTTGAAACTGTTTCTAGACTTTGCTATTTTTGTGATGAAGACTTCAAAACCTTAGGAAGATAAACCCGATGACACGAACTGTCAAAATTGTGCATAAACCGAATGGTTATTTCTTATCGATATCCTGTTTTAAGCTGATGGATTGCAGGAAATACTTGCTTCAAGGATCCTTAGATCAGTTTTAACACGATCTTAAGAGCACTTCACAGCTTGTATTTCATTTGACATACTTTACAGTCTTTAGGAACCATTCGTCCAGCCCTCTTTAAAACGTTGGAAAGATTAGGGACATATTAAAACTGCTAAGCTCTTAATATGTCCCTAATATGTCACCGGGGCGGCCCGGTGGTGTATACGATAGCGGCGCCGGTCTTCATACGGCAGGACCGGGGTTCGAATCCCGGCGGACCGCCTCCCCGTACGCAGGACTGACTATCCAGTTACGGGTTAAAACTAAGTCACAGAGAGCTAGAAATAGCAGGCCAAGACCTCACGAGGTTGTAGTGCCAAGGAAGAAGAAGAAGAACATCTAAAAAAGCCATTTTTACTCTTAGTACACCCATGATCAAACTTTAATAAAATACACTTGAGAGTAAAAGGCGTATGAATTGTTTCTTGGGCAGTCTATTTAAAAGTTGTCGCCCACAGTCTCTGGGCTCGATGGTGTTGACCCGATAGAATATAGCGACACGTTTTACATATTACATCGAACATGTAACGCTCCCTGCAAACTCCAAGCACCAGCAAGCGTTCAACAAAACAAAAACATACGCTCCCGACGGGCAACCACTTGATATCTTCTCGTGCGCGGAAGATGTAATTTTCTCAAACAATGCCATATTAGAAAAGAGGCAAACAAAACAGCAACAACATAAAAACCAGCAATAGAAGCAGTAAAGCGTTGGTGACACGTGAATTGATTTCGCAAAACAAAAAAGCACTCCAACGCGCCAAACGGCGATGGCTGCCGTGTGGACGTGTAAAGCATAATACCCTTGTCAGTGCGGTTTTACCATTAGGTTAAACGGGAAACGCATCCCGAGCAAATGCTGACCTGGATCGCGCTCGCGGACATCTTCCGAAACCGAGCGCAAAGGATGCACCATGAATAATACATTATACGCTCGACGCAAAACTTTGCCGTGACACTCCTTGGAATGTTTCGCGTGGCTCTCGTCGAAACGACGACATTGACGTTGGCATTTGTGGAAGTTTGGAGGTTGCTGCTGTCGTTGTTGTGGTCCGTGTAAAAAAAGGAAAACAAAACCAAAAAAAAAAAATGAATAAACACAGACGAACCTCCAATATCCTGCGGGCGTTGGTTCAAAATCAGAAATTGACTACATTATAGCGCGTTACGTTCTTTGCAAAGCGATTACACACTTTTCACCGATTTGCATTTCAATTTCCATTCAACTACCGGTTGGTCGGATGCATCGGAATACTCTGATTGCTGTCGTGTCGGCGATGCACAAGATTCAATCATATCCTAAACCCCAGTCCATTAACAACAATCATACTTATACGCTTGCTCACACTATCGTCCTCTTGTTCTTTCTCTCTCTCTCTCTCTCTCTCTCTCTCTCAACAGATGAGTCGCTGACCTGCAATGTGTGCGATCGAGCATTCCGCTGCCGCCGGCAGCTGGCATCCCACCAGCAGAAGAAGCGTCACTTTGGGTAAGTTCTCCGTAACCGTCCTTATTGCGTGTGCAAATTCCTAGTTGCTGGGCGGTATCGTGTACCTGCAAATTCCTGGTCTTGCTCGTGCGGTTTCATGAGAGTTTAGAGTTTAGTGAGTATCCTGTCAGAATTCTGGTCGTAGTGTACCCCGGCATACCGTACCATGTGTGTGACGTTTATTTATTAGACGTTCGAGATGACAGCATTATCTCCACCAGACCCCAGATCGTATAACAATTCGCAGAATTTTGCAGCACTCACTATTCGCTCGCACGCTGTAGTTAAAGATGACACAGGCAGGTTAACTCAATTAGTGTCTCGCATATTGCAGATGCAATATATCGTTTGACGGCGATACGTCTGCGAGCAGATTCTGCGGTGGTGTGTAACTCGCAGCAACCATAACCTAACTTGTAGTGCAACATTTTCATCAAACATCACATTTAACTTTGATAAAGCATTATGAATCACAGCGCATTGAATAAGTAAACAGTCGAGCGCTCACTGTGGTGGTCCAGCATTTCCCGGGATGCTCAGTTTTGGACACCGTTGGGACCGTTCCTCAACAGTCTGTTTCATCCTGTTCGGTTCCACACTCTTCACCGGGTAAAACTCCCGCTGATTAAATTCAACTTCAAAAGACTGCGACTCGGTTCTGGATGCCGTGCTTGTTGCATCCTCTCCACCTGGTGCCGGTAATTGCGTACCCCGGGACTACCTGCCAGGAACGGCTGTGGTGCACATCGGTAACGTGCATCAAAGAAGTGAGCCAGAGCCAACCAGAACTACGGTGGCATATCGGAATACATAATTTTCTTCTTAAGCTACTCTGGGTTTACTTTAGCAGAACTCGTTGAACACGGACTTTAATTTCTGGAAACGTTGATGAAGATGATAATGAAGATGATGATGATGATGATGATGGAGATGAAAGACTACCTCTTTCGTATAATTCTTTCTATTTCATTCTCGACACCCGTCCACTTCCAGTGCTTTTTCTTTTAAATGTTCCATTCATTATGCAAATTGTAAACACCTGTGTTTCTGAAACACTGTTCGCTTCTATTAAATGGTTGGTAACGTGTTTTGATTTGCATGCCATCGATTTTTGGTGCACTGCCTCCTTGGGTAAGGCGAAAAGAAGCGAAATTACATCAACATGCTAATGGCTGCTTTCATTGCTATTTGCGTACATACGTACACGATTACGTCTCATTTGGTGTGCGTGTGATCCGGTGCGACCATTTATTAACAGGTTAAAAGGGTTCGGGACTACGACCGAATGGACAGTCATAAGAGCAAACACGCGTTGCAGATAATTGGCTTTTAGGCTCGTTGGCTCGTTAGATGAAACTATTTCTGGGCCCTGGATTCTCCCGAAAGTATCATTCGATTAACATAACCCAGCACACTGGCCACGGGACCGATCGATCGACTGAGGTTTACTGATGCGGGATAAATAGTTATTGTGGCAGACAGTAACCAGCGTTCGATGGGTACTAACGTTTCCGAGCAGAAATTATAGCCCTAGAATTCCTACCCACGTGTGTCTCTCTGTATGTGTGTGTGAATAAAGGTACCAAAAAATCGTCCGTCGTGAGTAAGGACCGTGTCAAGTGATTAGTTAGGCGCCGTCCTGGCGTGTACAACCCGTCCGGACAGAATCGCCATGGACATTCGCACATTACGACCTAATCTCCGGGGAACGGTTACCAAAACGTCAGTACCAGGACGACCGAACCCTGACGTTATTACGGTGCGATGTTTAAGCAAACAGTGCCGAGTCCTGATGAGCTCCAGGACGCCACTAGATGCACTTCACACACACACACACACACACACACGCTGTATCAAACCGGTCCCGGATGATGGACCCCGAACTAAATCGAGCATTATTTACAACGGACAGACGCACACACCGACACACGTACGAGACTCACTGCGCTCTGTTGCGCTTCAACAAGCGAGCATTCCCAACCCCTACACGAGCATTTTATGAGATGGTTGACGGGTAAAATGTTGCACACACGCACCCACTCTGTGGCATTTGTGGGTGCGACGGTGCGTTACCTCACCATTATCCCCCGGGGTTCCCAGTGTCGCCCACACCTGTTGGAAGGTGGGCTCACTTTTATTTGATGGACCTTTATCTGATTGGTGTCGCCGGGTTCTCGGGCGCTCGGAGGTGGTGGTTTTTGGGGAAAAACAACAACAGCACCGTTACGGAATAATGCGGATAACGCCGGCAACCATGGAAACGCGGATGCACACCCAGCATTCGTTGGTTCCGTTCCGAGCCGATGTGACTTTCGTGTGAACCCGGTGAACGCCCCACTTGTGAAGCCACACGCTGGGCACTGGTGCACCAAGGTTCGCCCAAAACAGGGAAAGCTTGGAAGGCTTTGAGAAGCAGTACCAGCTACGCTCCCAACGCTCCCAACTCCACCATTGAATGAATTTATTATCGGACAACTTTAACACCGAATCTCGCCTGCCGAATGTGACGATACAAATATTTAACTTTTCGCTGCGAGCTCCTGCCGAATGTCTTACTGCTGGAAATGTATCAGCTGGAGATTGTGTGTAAAGTACAAACAACAACAACAAAACAGCGGAAATCAATACCCTTTATATGGTGTACAAGGGTTTGCCCCGACCTGAGCAGAGCTGTGGCAAACCCATAAGCCCGACACGCTAAAGTACGCAAGGCCGAACGCGAGCGAAACTCGGAATATAGAACAAACCGATCGAAGTATCATTTAACGCTTCGCCGACTCCGGCAGATCCTGGAGGCATTGGGGGAGGGGAGGGAGGGTCGGTCGGCCACCGTAACCAGCATCCTCTCACGCTCAACGAAAGCCCCCAAGCGAAAAGACCTGCTTGTTTTGCAATATCCTGCCACTCACACGCGCACACCACTTCCGTTGGATTCGCAACACAACTTTCCAGCGGTTTCCCGGCTAATATGCCGGGATGCTGCACGAGAGCGTGTACCAATTTTTCCTCGCGCACGATCAAACAAGCGGAACCGGTTGCGATCGCTTGAGCAGAACCATGCTTGTTGGTGAGTTAGTTTTAGATGTGGGAGTGGTGGGTTTTGAAGAAGTCAAGCGGTTTCTAAAGTCTTCGCCTTATCCCTAGCCTGGAGGTCTACTTTAAGGGTAAAATTTTGCAAAATGAATCCATGCACACCCATACAAGCGTTCTGGGTTTTTGCACTAGACATCTGAGCTGGTCGCAACTGCATTGGCAGGTTGTCAATATGCAGATTTTGATGTAATTTGCAATGCAACTAGAAACTTGAAATTCATGTTTCGTATAACGGCACCAAATTTAAGCCGCTTATACCGTATCGCTTGTGATAATGTACGTACTGCTTGTACGCCTGTATGGTTGTATGGGAGCTGTATGGAAGCTGCATGGACGCGTGTCGTAGAACGCAACACAGCACTACCACAATCTGTAGCAGCGAGACACAATTCATTAGCTTAGTATGCGTAGCAGCATCACTACAACACCCTTGTCCAAGCGTCTTCGTGGTTCAAGCGTGTACCTTCGGCTTATTTCTTTCAACTATTATATGCATTGTTTGTGATCCACGTTTTTTGCTTATCGTTACAGATGCAGTGGTTGCGATAGTCTGTTCTCGTCGCTGATGCTGCTGGAACACCACAAGGAAGAGTTCGAGCACTGGAGCGATTACGAGGACGACAGGCGGTTGCCGTGTTGCAGGCGCAACCGGCGTGACGAGGACGATTACACCGACACAGAATCCGGTACCAGCGATGCGGAGAGCGAAGATCTCGAACGGTTGCTGTAAGCAGCTCGTACGGTTTGCTCCCGTCCCGGCTCGAACGGCTTGTTACAAACTTGGTTAAACACTTCGTTTGCGTTGTTTTGCGCGTTAAGTCCAGCGATAATGCTGGAACAATTTTGGATTACTGTTGTAGCAAATACGGCGATGTTTTTAATGGTTGTTACCTGTATGTGTTACAATGCTTGCTCAGAGATCCCTTAGTGTATGTGTGTGCGTGTGTGCATGTATGTATGAGTGTAATTCCTGCGTGAAGAGCAGCATTTCAACCTTTGGCCCACGGATGCGACACGCAAGCCATGGACACGAAACCCTTGAAGGGCCGGAAGCATAGCTTTCTACTCCAGCGACCATCGCGTCCACAAACGTGAAGAGCGATTGAGATGCTGGATATATTATTACGCGCGCAATCACATAGCGGCGTTGCTGAAGCCAAGATAGTCTTCGCGTGAAGACGCAATCAAGCATCTCGTCTGAGCACCGTTGCTCGAAACTAGCATAGCATTCTTGAAGAGCTTTCGATTTATAGCGATATTGGTTGGCTGAACAGTTGTACCACACTCCGATGCGAGCAGGGAAGGCGTTTTGCATATCCGGAACAGAACATCCACTTCGCTGTATGCGATGCTCCAAGAACTATTTCTTAATAACCGAGCAAACCGAAAACCTATTGTGCGCAAAAACAATCCTTAACGCTATCATGTTTAGCATGTAATGGAGGCGATGCATTTATAGTCCTCTACCCAAAGACAATGTCCAAACCAAAGTCCCTGCATATTTACTAGCGAAACTAGTGTGCAGAAATAAACACAAACACAAACGCTATTTGTATAAGCACGTATATAAGGGTGTCCCGTTTGCATTCCGATACACAAACCCCGTAACAAAACTAAATGGAACCAAATTCTATTACCACATATTCATATCAAAACACGCCGCACCATACGGCTGCAAGATTTATAAACGGGCTAGACATTTAGCAAACAAAAACTGAAAACGAGTAGCTTTGAGACAAAGAAACAAACAAACAAAAAAAGAGCGTAACTATATCATACACCTATCTAAGAGAAGAGGAGAAGAAGCTGTACTTAGCAAACGGCAACCAAAAACAGGCAACATGAATTTAAAAACAAAAAAAAGCGAATGAATTCCTACGGAAGAAAACTACTGTAACTACGCGACAGTGTGGAACTGTGTTTCTATGGCTAATAATCAAGAAGTATAAAATGAATACTGAACATGTAAAACACTCTCCCAAACACACACACACACACAAATTTATATGTATATGTCTATACGTATATATTTATATGTACATATATATATGTAGAAGTATATATATTCACATATAAATATATGCATAAGTAGTGTAAAAGGAACAAGCAAACAAACAAAAGGCAAAACACGACACATAAAATAAAAACTATATAAAGTGTAAAAAAAGGCGACTATGCATTTCCTTTCCGAAACAGTTGAAGCTATTGTTAGCTATTTGGCCTGCTCCTAGGGAGCACGTCTAATAGACATGGCCTGGTGTCCAATCCGTTTCCAGGAAACTCGGTCCATGGCTGCACTCCTCCATCCCCGGCTGCATCCGATATCCCTCAGGTCTGACTCCACTTGATCCAGCCAACGAGCTCGCTGGGCTCCTCTACGCCTCGTGCCGAACCGGTCGCTGACGAGCACTTTCATGGCAGGGCATGAGTCCGGCATCCTCATCACATGCCCCAACCAGCGTATCCTTCCGGCTTTGACGACCGTCAGGATGTCTGAATCGTCAAACAGCTCAGCTAGCTCGTGGTCCATTCTCCTTCTCCACACGCCCTGCTCGCACACATCGCCAAAGATAGTCCGTAGCACCCGCCGTTCGAAAATGGCGAGTGCATTGGCGTCCTCCACCAGCATAGTCCAGGACTCGTGCCCGTAGAGGACTACCGGCCGTATCAGTGTACGATATATGGCGCATTTCGTGCGTTGTTGGAGTCTTCTGGATCTCAGGAGTTTGTGGAGTCCGTAGTAGGCACGATTCCCCTGAACAATCGGATTTCGCTGCTTACGTTGTTGTCCGAAGTTACGATCGTGCCAAGGTAGCAGAACTCCTCTACTACCTCGAGATCGTCGCCGTCAACTAATACTCTGCTTCCGAGTCGTGCTCTATCACGGTCAGAGCCTCCGGCAAGCAGGTACTTTGTCTTCGTCGCATTGATCCTCAATCCAATCCTATCGGCCTCGCGTTTCAGTCGGGTGTACGCTTCGCACACCGCCGCAGATGTTCGCCCGATGATGTCGATGTCATCCGCGAAGCCAAGGAATTGGAGAGACCGGGTGAAAATCGTGCCCCGGATATCGAAGCCCGCGCTTCGCATGACACCTTCCAGAGCGATGTTGAACAGCAAACAGGAGAGTCCGTCCCCTTGCCTCAGTCCCCTGTGAGATTCGAACGCTTCCGACAGCATGTTCGACACTCTCACCTTGCACTGCACACCGTCCATTGTAGCCCTCAACAGCCGTACCAGTTTCGCAGGGAAACCGTACTGCCGCATGATGTTCCATAGCTCGGTACGATCTATGGTGTCGTAGGCTGCCTTGAAGTCGATGAACAGGTGGTGCGTGGGGATCTGGTGCTCCCGGCACTTCTGGAGGATCTGCCGTAGAGTGAAGATTTGGTCGGTAGTGGATTTCCCTCCAACAAATCCAGCTTGGTAGCTCCCGACGAAATCTGTAGCAAGGGGCGCAAGTCTGCAGAAGAGTATTCGGGACAGGATCTTGTAGGCAGCATTCAGGACTGTGATGGCTCGGAAGTTAGCACAGTCCAGTCTGTCGCCCTTTTTGTACACTGGGTGAATAACACCCAGTTTCCAGTCGTCCGGTAGTTCTTCCTGGTCCCATATCCTAACAATCAGCCGATGCATGATCGCGGCAAGCCTCTCCGGGCCCATCTTGAATAGTTCAGCCAGCAGCCCATCACTGCCAGCTGATTTGTTGCATTTCAGCTGTCTGATAGCACTGATGACTTCATCCAAGGATGGCGAGGGCATTTCGTCATTATCATGCTGGCTGTTGTAGTGTTGCTCTCCTCTGCTTTCTGCGCCTGGTCCGTACTCTCCTGTATCCGCTCCGTTCAGGTGTCTGTTGAAGTAGCACTTCCAATCGTAGTCCTTTTTCAGTTACGTGGGTCGGTATCGTTTGTTCCGATTCGAAATTGATTGTTGACTTTTCGTTGCGGTAGTATTGGGGGTGGCTTGCAAGGCCTCTCCCCCAACAGCCCTGTCTCGTCGGAGGGCCTACGCTTCCTAGCTGTTTAAAGTCCCGTAGGAAGCCAGGACAGAAAGGACAGCTAGCTGTCCCCCTCCGCTCAATTTAGCCATATCACCCATCTTCCCAAGGGGTTGGGTTTCCCCGTATACCCAAGCTCAGATATTTGGAGAGACATGTTACCGTTCTATACGCCGGGGACGTATTGAGTCGTAGTAGGGTATGGAGAGCCTTTGTTGACCTTCAAGAGGGTTCGGATAAATACCTTACCAGTGCAGTATTGCTACCACACCAGCTTATAGAACAACGCTACACAAACAATGTATATTTATCAGTTTATCGGGGTGGTTTATTTAGCTTACATATGCGTAATGGTATGTCTAGTGTGCCATCTTACGTTCGGCTCGTTTTGCCGTTCTGTCCGGGGTTAATCAGCTGCAAACGTTCGTGCGGCAAGCGCCTCCGCATGCCTAGTTCCCCATTTCATTTCCATTCCATCCAATTATCGTGTAATGTGTTTGTGGTCCATATTAAAAACTCTAGCCCAATCATCCCTGCCAGCTGGGCTACGGCCAAAGTACACCACCGCCAACAGCGACCCGGTGAAGAGGGAGCTCAGAATCACAGAGTCACGGATTCGCATGTATTAAACCTGTGGAGGAAAGCCGCGTTTGTTGAGGAGATGTCCGTATCATCCGGCCTTCCTTCTTCCCCACCGCCACGCTGCATTGTTTTACCGCTCCCCTATTTCGTTGAATGTTTTAAATGTCACCATTTTGGAAAAGTAATATCTATCTTTAGTTTCAAAATAGCCTAGCGGCGTGGGTATTGCAATCGCGCCATCAATCGATAACCTCCATTTCATTGTGTCGTTATATTAATTGTTGGTTGGAAAACTGTGGCAATCTTCGTCTTCGTCTTCTTCTGCGTCGTTTCCCTTTCTTTGCGTAGTAGTGTCGTGCTGCAGCTGACTTTTCATCCGGTCAGCCAAGAAGTTTAAAGCCATCGCGCTTGTGTTTTTAATGTGTGTGTGTGGGTGTGTGTGTGCATAATAGAAATAATCAAGTCTTACTCAACCCTAAATTGTCCTACAGCCCTTTCGGTTCGTGTGTGTGTGTGTGTGTGTGTGTGTGTGTGTGTGTAGGGTGTGTACTTGCGAATGCGGAAGTAAAGTGCTAGTACAAATACGGTTCCTGACGATTGTTTTTCTTTTCAACTTCCACACATTCCCGTTCCGTAAGAGCTTTGCTTAATCATACTCGTGCGATGATTCTCGCTTGCTGATTAAATTCTCACGCTCCTCTTCGTGCGATTCTACCATCGTTGCGCCGGAAGCAGCGTTTGACGATGGTTGGGACCGGTTGGTGATCTTGCTGATGCCATCACTCAATCCGGACTGTGTGAGACTGGAAATGGAAGATGAGGTGAAATGCATTAGATTTCTGTTTCCTGCTGTTGTGCGCAACACCGAGAACGCTGCTTACATTTCTACCTCCCCATCGTCGTCATCATCGTCGAGATCGTCACCATGCACGGAAAAGTACGGATGCTGTGAAACGGGCCGGAACTTGTACCCGGTCAGCACGAAGAACACGTAAGTGGCCATCTCCTTGAACATTTCATCCAGCCAGGCGTACTGGAACGCGACCGTAATCTACAAAGCGCAACGGGTTAGAGATTATTATTATTATTATTATTATTATTTATTCATGATTTGTCTGCCTCGTGGCTACACAAATGTTGCTTCATGACTACTTAAATTATCGTAACTGCTAACCTAACTTAACCTAACAACTAAACCTAACTAGAAAGAAGAACGAGCACGGAAGGAAGTTAAGGACGAGTTATAATCAAAATCTTGAGCCGAGTGGTTGAAGCTACCCATAGCACGAATCAGTGGATCTTTGCGACCAACTGCCGAGCGCCTTAATGGGACAGTCAGAGGGGGGCGAGGGCGCAAGGATCGAGAGGGAACATAAAAATGGATGGAGGATAGGAGTGTTGGCGCATCTAGGTGGTCAAGAAGAAGGGAAGCGATGAAAGAGGATTGAGCAAGGAAACGACGGTCTTGCAAAGTACGCCAGACCAAGCAATCGACATCTGGACTCGTAAGAGGGGAGAACAGAGGCCGAATCACCCAACAGTTTGCGGGTGGCAAACCTGGTGAAAGACCTCTGCACTCGCTCGATACGATCAATGTGGACCTTAGTAGAAGGGGTCCAGACCACTGAGCAATACTCCAGCAATGACCTGACCAATGAGCAAAACAGGGCCTTCAGACATAGCGGGTCCGTGAAGTCTTGAGCTACACGCTTCAAAAGACCAAGTGTTCTCCAGGAACTACCTACTACAGCATTAATATGGTGCGCAAACGTTAGGCCCGAGTCAAACCAAAAACCAAACACCATAATGATGGAAACACGATTAACATGGACGCTATCGAGAACATAAGAGTACATAACAGGGGAACGGGCACGACTAAACGAAATGGTATTACATTTATCAGGACAGAGGGTAAGGGAGTTGAGGTTACACCATGAAGAATACCGATCAAGAATATCCTGAAGGATAGAGCAATCGGCTAAAGAGGAAATGGGATAGAGAATTTTTAGGTTGTCGGCGTAGCAAAGGAAGCAATTACGAGGTAACACAAAACAAACATCGTTAATAAACAAAACAAACAGCAGAGGACTGAGGACACTACCTTGCGGTACACCAGAACCGGACGAAAAAGGAGTAGAGAGGATAGATTTCATTTTGACGGAGCAGGAACGCCCAGACAAAAAGGAACGCAGCAGCGAAACAATATGAATATTGACTCCAAGTTGCGACATTTTATGCAGGAGTAGGGAGTGGGGAACACGATCAAATGCCGATCTAAAGTCAGTATAGATAGAGTCGACTTGTGGAACTAATTCGAGTTGAGAGGAAATGAAGGATATATAGCACATTAAATTAGACGTAGTGGAACGCTTAAGGAGAAAACCATGTTGTTGAGGAATAACGATACTACGAGAGGAGTGAAGGAGGAACGTATCGAGGACGGATTCAAAAACATTGGACATCGCACAGAGTATGGCGATTCCGCGGTAGTTAGTTATTATAGAAGGATTGCCTTTCTTGAAGATAGGAATAAGCCAAGCTTGTTTCCAAAGACAATGAAAGGCGTGAGAGGAGAAGGAGGAACGGAATAACTTCACAAGGCGAGGGACGAATACAGAGCTACATTTTTTAAGGATAGATGAGGGAATGCCATCAGGACCAGGTG
>KZ064135.1:0-20592 GCA_002091835.1 Anopheles maculatus | reverse complement strand
AAAGATTCAGATTCAGATCGATTATTATCTACGAACGAGTTAAAATAGAAATCAAAAAGCGTAAAGCGATGAATTTTGGAGAATACGCGAATTTTTTAAAATTCGTGTATCTTTGAGGATTCATGAATCTTTGAGGATTTATGAATCTTTGAGGATACACGAATCTTTGAAGATTCAAGAATCTTTGGGGATTCATGAATCTTTGGGGATTCATGAATCTTTGTGGATTCATGAATCTTTATAATAGAGATTCAGAGTCATTCATTCAGTTCAATGATTCATTCAGATTCATGAATCTGAATCAGATTTACCCAACACTAATGTTTACCAATAGCAAGCTCCTTCCAACGAGTCGGTCATTGGAATTGCAGTCTCTGGAATTTCGCGGATGTATTACCCAATCCTTCTATAGTGCATAACGATTCGTGCGGCAATAAACCACAATCATAGTGGCAGACAGCCTTTAGTTTGCTTTAGATTAGCTGTGAACTACAAGTTAAACGACAAAATCAACCATTATCAGCTTAGGCACAGGTATAGGAGCAGTGTGGGGATCGATTAACATGACTGGCGTATAATAACATTTGAAGCGCTTGTGATACGAATATATTTTACCCATATTATGTCTTTCAAACAAACAAGGGCTCCAAAAGGAGACAAAAGATTTAAACGAAAAACACATTTATACAAATACATTCTCTAGAAGTAGTCTCTGAACTCACTGCATTTAACTTCTTGAAGTTTTATAAGTTTTACATTCTTCTTCTTCCTTGACACTACAGCCTTGTGAGGTCTTGGCCTGCTATTGCTAGCTTTCGTGACTTAGCTTTACCCGTAGCTGGATAGTCAGTCCTGCGTCCTGCGTACGGGGAGGCGGTCCGTTATCCTATACACCACCGGGCCGCCCCGGTGTAAATTTTACATTATAGCGCACGTAACAACCAGGAGCAATTTGTGGAGTGTTAGAGAATTTCAAATGTCATTCAGCGTCACATAGCAAAAGGCCTCAGGATAGTGCGACTTCGTTTTAGGATCGTAATTAGAGAATTTAAGGAAATTGTTGCAACACAAACGAGCGCTTTGACCATCCGAGATCCGACTGGACCATTTTTTATGCGATAATAAATATGATAAATGCTTGTAATAATGTATCATGATTAGACCATTTTCTAATTGTCTTTTACTCGTTTTTGTTATTCTAATTGTTTCATTGTAATTGTATGTCTTGTTAGCTGCACGTGAAACCGGTCCGACGAAATTTCAAAAGATGATGCACAAAACATCTGGATTTATCAACCAAGCCTCAAAATTTACTTACACGCTATGCAAGCGTATCTGCACACACACACACTCACGTCTTTCTTATCCTGCCCCTCTCCCCCCTAGCCATTACAGGTGTTACTAAAGGCGGGTAAGGCAGTGAGCACTGTGTGTTTGTGTGTGCTCCCTGCAACAACACATTTTGCCTAAGAACGCGGTAAGAGCTCATCGTTGACAGCGTGAAGCTGCTGCGTTGGTGCGTGGTTGGCGCGTCGCCTTGCGCAAGCGAGTGGAGATTAAAATGATGCGCATGCCCGCGCAAAATACGCCAATATGCTATTTGGTGGCGGAGGCTTGTAAATCATCGCAACAATGTTGCATGCAAATGAGATTCCAAACATCCTCGGCCGCGGCCAACGAATGTTTTGATATTTCTTGTTTCTCAACTGCTCCCGATTTCGAGTCTTCCTTCGTTGGGGCTCGCAATGCTGCTGCTGTTTCTTGTCCAACATGTTTTGCCCTTCATTGTTGATTTTTGTTCTGCTTTTATTGCATATTATTTGGGATCTTTTTTGTGTTTGTTGCACTACCGTTGTTGCTCGAGCGGTGACCGACGCCAACGGGACCAGCTTACGCCGGCAATTCAATCCAGACATAGCATTAATGATCGCAAAAACGGTATGGCAAAAGCGGTGTAAGTGGAGATAAACGACACCATGATGTGAAGACGACAAAAACTCACGTGTAGCCAAATGCATGCCATAGTGTTTTGGTGCTCGACGAGTGAGAAAGAGGAAGACATAAGGAACAAAAGGATAAGGTTGGTCGAAGGAATCTAAGCCGGAAGAGGTTTGAGTGTAATTCATTTAAACCGAGATTACAATCTTCAATAAATATACTTTGTCGTTAGCATTGTTTTCGGTTTGCGAGGTGACAAAAATTAATATCCTAACATCTTCAATGCATCATTCTAAGCACAGGAATTATCCTATAATTTCGAAACATTTTTGTCTATCAACAAAAAACCACTTACGCATATCATAGAACAATTAACTACTCAAAAGCGTTGTACGAATCAATACAGTAATATACAGGCAGTGGTGCGCAAGTAAACTACCGGTAAGCACGCGCGTCTCGTTACATTGTGGGTGACAATTAAACATTCCGTTCACGGGACACGCGTCACCTCTTTTAACAAAGGTGGCCGAACCGACCGGATGCAACACCATCTCCGTTCGCTTACTTCAATCGTGACGATTTGTTGCTCATTTGTGCGATGCCAGGTAATTGTAGACTGGTAAATGACCGCGAGACGGATGTGAAAACAATGGGTGTCAATGTTTAACGTGCCACCAAAAATTAAGTAATTGTTTTTGAAGCTTGACAGTTTGGATCTCTCCGTTGGTTCATCGTGATCTGCAAGCGTGCATAAAACTGAGCATGAAGTAAAATAATAAAATATCATTTATTTTAATAAAACAATATGATTCTGACTATACCAGAATGTTTTTGTTTGTTCAATGACAAACACTACAGGTTTATGTTTCGAAGTTTACTATCGTAATCGTGATTCTTATTGATACATACTTAGTATCATTTTGAAGATTTTTTTTGCTGATGAATGTAGCATTCAACGTGGGCATGTCGACCTATCAACGTTGCACGGTTAAGCTTGCATCTTGCGTTACATTTCTGTTAGCTATGTTAGACTCGCATGTCTTGTTACATTTGGAATGCGAATGAGTAGGAACACCCCCACTGCTTCGCCAACGTATCTTTTCGTTTCACGTCAGTCAGGTATGGAAACGCTAACCAACTATCCGGTTGCTGTATGCAATTTCATAAACACTTAGTCAATGCTGCAAAGATGACTTCTTCGCTACATATATTTTGTCTATTTGCAACCGTTATACAGCCTTAACTGCACCACTAGCCGCGTGCTGGACATTTCTGTCATTTGTTACACACAGTTCAGTTCGCTTGTGTGGTGACATCAGCATCAGCAACAAAAAACGGTCAAACCTGGGCTTTATGATCGGCGGAACTTGCTGACCGACATCGTGACCGATAGGACGGAAACACGCATCATCGCCACTGGAAGGAAGCCAAAATCAATACCGGATGCGTTTTCGCATTCAATTGTCGCTGTGGTCGCTAGAATTTCGACCCGTGTGGGGCTGGAATTCAACACCCCAACCGGAAACGCAGCAAGTACGCTTCGGCATGCGCATATGAGCTTTGCGCAAAGCCGATCATTGGCAGCAACTGTTTTGTTGCTGACCGGGCCGCTTTGTCGAATTTGCTGCGTTTGCCTCTTCGCGAGGCTTTAAAGCATACACTGTGCGCGTTATTTTCACACACAGTCAAGCATTGTAGCGTTTGATGATTGGATATTGCTTATCATTTTCACGTAACTGTAACGAGACAATTTTGTTCGAGACTGGTAATAATCTTTGTCTAGTGCGGTTGACTAAATGCATGTTGTTGTTGTTTCTGTAGAAGGACCTATATTAAATTTTTATTTTTGACCGGCTGGTTGACTATCTATGACTTCGAATGCCCAACAGTTCCATTTTGCCTTTGAATTCCTTCAACAATTCAGTATATTTTAGTAAGCGAAGCCCTGTTTGAGTTATCAAACAAAATCGTGCGTCGTGTTGCTTTAAAACATCGCTATTAAAGCTGCTACAATGAACGTGTGAATGATGAAATCACACGTTCATTTTAATAATGAAACCTTACATTGCTCTTCTAGAAGCCATAACATTCTAGCTCGGGTCTCGGTGCTTTATTGCAGAACGAGCAGGATATTGAATAATAGACTTTTTTTCCTATCATTAAATTTGACCAAAATCAAGCTCCCACGTAAACTAAGTTTAGCCACGCAAACATTCAGCAGGGATTCAATCGTTTTACACAGTCTGTGTGTCGTAGGCGGTGCCTTTTATACGTAAAACAAAAATGATTCTCCATAGATTAAGGGTGTGTTTGTTTAAGCCTTCACGCTGGAAGTTCATTCATTCTTAGAAATCTCAAAATAACTGGCAGCCTCGGTAGGCATTTGCACCCCACTTACTCTGCACGCCATACGATGCCCGCCACCGCGGCAACAGTTTTGCTAAATCGATCTGTTCGAACAGGCTTACGTACCAAACAAATTGATTGCCGTCAAACCCAGCCCTTACCAACCCACATGAGAAATGGCTTGTGTTGGTACGAAGAATTATGAAGTAGTATTTCGATGCCTCACATATTTTCATTAATTTAAAGCCACATATAAGAAGGAGATAAAATTACTATACTAAGAATTGTATTAGTAGTTGTGATCTAGTTGTGATATAATGTATATATTACGGAAAGGCAATTTAAGTGATAATATAACTTACCTTATCAGTTCTTCATTTAGATGAATTTTCTTCCAGTTTTTTAATTAAATGTGCTGTTTTTAATTTACACTCGTATATATGTTTTGCAAACAGGTAGACTTTGTTGTGGAAATACCTTTTCCAGTGCAAACAAGGTTTTGTAAGAGTTTTGATGCTTTTTTTCAATGAGAGTATTTAGTTGTCCGTTTGATTTGTTTTGGAAAATAAGTATTCGTTTCAGCATAATATACCATGTTACTCCAACTACTGGGGTTTACTACTTGGACCGTTTAAACAGTTTTCGATAAATTGCACAAAATCAGATACAACTTCTGATAGTTTACTGCAGTTAAGATTGCTGGTGTTGGGTTTTGCATAATTATGATCAAACCCTAACGAAAACAACCTTTTTGCTGTAAAATAGCAACACGATAAAGCTGGGGAATTAAAATGACATTCTTCTAAATTCAGTACCGATCAAAAATTAACATTCAGCCACACACTAAACAGATTAGCAACAATGCATGACTTTCTTTGTTGAGATGTGTTTTTCGGTTGTGTGAATTACTGTTTAAATAAAATAGAATTTAACGGTTACAATTTTATGTCCTCATGTGCTCGAGAAACTGACACAACAGAGAAGAAACAAGGTACCAAACTCAGAGCAACATTTAATAATGTGGAACAAAACAAAAAATGACACACAAAAATAAAACCATTAAAAATGGACATCAAAAACCCTCCCGTCTACAATATCTGGAAGGTCTTCTTAAGTTCCACCATAAGCGTCCAGTCTGATTTCAAAAGATCATCCCGGAAGTAATCCTTGCACGCATCGATACTTTGACGGGAAATCTGAAATGAAAATAAAAGAAGAAAAACCGAGTGTGAGAATGTACATCGGGCGGTAAATAAAATGAAACTTTGATCATTTAAAGAAGGATTTTTTTTCATCTAGAAACATGTTCAACCCTTTACTGAAATCTTGAAGCGCGAACAAAGCGGCACATTTTCATTGGCTAAATTTTATTGATTGACTTTTCTCATTCACATGTGCGCAGTCTTTCAACTGAAAGGATGCTTTTGAATGGAGAGGAGTATGAATATTGTTTCTTATATTAAAGTAAGGGAAAAGCTGAAAATACGGCAACAAACCGCAAATATTCCGGAATAAAAAAAAACATAAAGAAAATATTAAACTCAAAATATCGATCTGCCCGGAAGTTTCTAATTAAATCAACTTTAATTGTTGTACAAAACAAAAGAAAAATGATATCACACAAAGCAAAACAAATTCCCGTCCACTATAATTACTACAATGATTTTTTCTATAGCAGAAAGACTTATAATAAACAAAATTTAAAACAAACAAATACAAATAAAATTGTTGGCCCTTTTATCATTTCCTCTGTCCTATTTAACTGTTCATGAGCACAATAACAACAACATATCCTTTTAACTAAGAGGGTTTGGGAGGCCAACGATACAGATTGGATTGAAAAGCTGGCAACGATTGACGTCATCACAAGTCGCTTGTTTTTGTGCGATAACCTGGAAGCTTTTCCGACCCAACCGTACCAGTCTCCATCCCCGGCTTTGCATCACATCACCGCCACTCGCGAGAATCGTTTAGTTCGACGTCACAACTTGAGATCCAAAACATTCCACAAGCCCTACTACACATGTTTTCATTCCTGAGCACCCCGGCGGAACCCGGATCCAATCCAGGCAATGAAAAAGGTCGGTACTCGGTAAATATAACAACAGCATGATGTAAATGAATTCTTCGAAGTAGCAGAGTACATAGCGACTGGTGTTGCGGTGGTGTTATGTAGTGGCTGAGGAAATGAACATAGAGAACCAAGCCCACCAGGCAGCAGGCTACCTCCTGTATTTTGCTGCGTTCTTGATTGCTGAGCTTAATATTTGTGGTAAGGAAACGGCGAAACACTACGCCAACAAACTTCTACCAGAGCTCGCAACTGCACCGTGCTGGTTTGCTCGCAGCCGGAGTAGACGCGAATGTCGGAGAAAACGGGATCTTTACATAGCATGTAGGCACGCGGTTCAATGAATGATGCGTGAAAGAGAACAACTCTTCAGGAGACTCGTGGAATGTACATACACTCAGTCCCATGGCTCGGGGACTATGTACTACATTCGGAAGATATTAGATTCCCGAAAACGGCAGCCCGACCATAATATGCTATGGTGTGGGGAGAAGGTTCGTGATGCGAATGCGCTTGTTGTTCGAAAAATCGATAAAGTCCTGGGTAACGTGCCTGTGAAAGTAGGTCACTGGGATACGTCGGCTGCACATTTCTTTAACGCTCGATTTTATGCTGTATGAATGAATTTAACCGTCGCCAAAGAAAATTTCCATTTAGTGTGCACTGCTGTTTAGCTTTTTTTACAATAAAACATACAATTTTAAATTGAACGTATCAATGAAGAAATGGTTTCTCAGCAATAAAATAATAATAATACATATTCTTTCACCGGTATATTATATTCGATAAACTATGAATGAAAGAAAATTCGAGCACCATTTGATGTTCTGTAGAAGTATATGCTTTTTATGCATCCGAGTTTTAACGTATACAGTGTTATGTGGGAAATATAACGACCAGGACCAGTACCGGGACCAGTACCGGAACCAGGAAAAACACCAGGAGGTGGTGATGGTAATGTACAACAGGTTCGAACTATTTTTAGCACAAAAGCCACAGCTTTGAAACTGGTCCTGGATAAGAGATATGGTATATACGGTATAACTGGCATTTCGGGTGGGTTCTGTTTCAAATCGTTTCTTCCTACCAGCAGTCTGGGAAACGCCAAACCAACAAGGATCGGGAGAGATTGTACAAATATAAATAAGACACAGAGGTGTTTTGGCAGATATTTTTAGCTCTGAGCCAACCAGCCCGGCCCCCATGCCAAGCCTATTATATCAAACGAGCCTCCCTGATGCGTCGTTTCCGTGCAAAAAGGTTTCTCTGGATCGGAAGGCCAGTATTTTCTCGGTGGTATTCAATGTTCCCTATATGTTCAATGCCCACTATGTTTCGCGGTGCGGTAAGCTTTCAGGATACGGCCTTGAAAGAGCCGTAGCTGGGAATATTTCCCAGCCCACAGGATATCTCATCCCGGAAGCGAAGCCCAACCTTCAATTCACTGTTACAAAATTAGGTCAACAATGACGTCAATGGAACATATCGGGATAAGCTTGAATGGAATGAGGGTTTAGGTTTTTAGCATACGCATTTTTAGCGTATACATTTCAATACTTTCCAAGTGGTAATATGACAAATATTTTGGCAACGATTCCACTACCATAAAAAACATCCAAAACATTGACAAGATTGTCATTGTAGAAGTACCAATGGTAATAAAATTTAGTATTAAAAATAAAATTATTTTAGTCTTTTAATTACTAAAAGTTTGCCTTTTTTAAAGGTTTCTAGATATTCAAATAATGCGTCCTACCATCGGTTACAAATTCATTTTTCGTGCACATACTTTGCAGTGCATTGCACCTATTATTTGGCGCAAAATTGAAAAACTCAGCGTTGCTAGGTATCACAATTTATTCTAATATGATAACAGTGTGATGGTATATCCTTATAGTATACAATTCTTTTTCGTGTACTAGAACTATATGTATACATCGTAAGGAATGATCAATTAAGGTACATTTTATCGTCGGTAATACTTCCTTTACAACTGTTCCTTTTTTATAATATGTACAGTAGTAATTGCGGCAAGACCGTGACGTTCATTTAAAGTCAGACATGATGCATTAGTAAAAGCCTTTACGTTTAAACTCCTGCATGTTTTAAATGCAGTAATCCACTATAAAAAAGCTGCTTATTGAGAGGGGCAGCGGGGGTTCATTTGCTAGGAACATATACATCATTTAACTATTTGCCTTATTAACAATTAAATCATAGCAGTACGGCCTTTTAAATTAACAACAAATCAAATATGTTTTGGAGCGAGGTAACCGGATATCGAGTCCCGTCTGGACCGTGTCCTCGTGCGCAGGATTGACTATCCATCTGCGAATCAAGGGAAGCCAGTCATGGCAGGCCAAGACCTCTCGACGGTAAAAAGCCAAAGAAGAAGAAAAAAATAAGATTGTAATCTGTGCAGAGTCTCGAAGATTTGACGTAGGTGAAAATGTAAACTAACTCGTCAAATGTTTGGTGGATATATAGATGGTAGATTGGTAAATATTGATATTGTTGAGAGTTTTGCCTCGTTCGGCCGATCCTAGTTAACTAATAAATTAAAAGTAGCAAACGAATCATTTTCTTCTTTAGAACTTAAACCTCGCGCAGTCTTTGCCTGTCATTACTGACTTTATTTTGACTTGTTTACAATCTATAGCTGGGTAGTCAGCCCGGCGTACCAGGACACGGTTTGTTAGGTTTCGATTTCCGAACCTTCCATGTGAAAACCGACGCAGCTACTGTACATATATACCATCGATTAGATTAAACGATTAGATCAGCAATATAGTCGTTGTAGTGTCAATGAAGAGGCAAAAATCCGTAAGTATCCTATATCTACATTGGTATAGTTGACAGTTTCTAATATTCTGTTACATATTATTTATATTGAAATTCTCAGCAGTCATTTCTAACGTGTTCTTGTGATAATAAAAGTTCCATTGTTTGCACATGCATGCATAAAAATAATTCATTACAAATATTTAACACGTAACTATGAGAATGCAACCTATGTTAGATGTATTTAAGGAAGTCATTGTTAATCACATATAATATTTTGAAACAATATTTAAAGAATGCATGATCATCTTTGGTTTTCATAAAAATCACAAACAACGTGCATTGTATAACTTTTCCGAAGCAGTCACATTAATTTTCTTCACGGACAGCCAAGCCCCTGTTTAACGTCCTTCGTCACTAGGATACTGCGCATGGCTGCTTTTAGCAGAGAGCAATGTACCCATGGTTTTTCAGTTGTTTAGCTTGCGATTGACGTCATAGTTGAAAGGTAAGGTTGTATTGCAAAAAATGTGACCATCATACTGTTTCCTCCCTCAAATATTGATTTGTTTTTGATGTGCTTTAAAGAGTGTGTGCATGTGTTGTGTACATAGAATGTTTATTGTTTAGTTAAACTTCAATTTTGGTAATACAGTATTAGAGTTTTGATAATAATATCAATAAATTATCAGCAACATACAATAATACTGCCAAACTGTTCTTTAAGAATGATTAAGCAAAATAGCAATGTATAATCTTTTTTCACTTAAAGTTATTTTGGTTATCAGCAAACTTAATACCCTGTTAGGTCAATTCGTTTGTTCATCCATCCTTCTCAAATGAAAGAACAATGAACCATCAAAATACCTTTATAGGAGCAACAAAAAGGCAGCGAACGCAACAGATGACGTCATTGGTTTCAATCGATAATCGCAAAGGCGTATGTTACGGTCACGTAATTCTGGATATAAAAAAATAGTTTATTTATTATTCCGACATGTAATTGAGACATTCCACAAGGCCTGAAACGGATCTTTTTACCATCATATTCAGTATAAAAGTATATTCACTTTTTTTTTACGCAATTGATCCAATTTGGCCTAAGTTTTCATTCATTATATGCTAACATGGATGTAGTTATGTATACATTATATAAAAACATATTTGCATAATTGTATTATATGTTTTTATGACAGATTGGAACATCGTATTGCTATGATAAACAATTTTCATTATATATTTTAAAATAAAAAAAACTGATTCATCCATTTATTCTAGTTAGAAGATTTCGAATTCCACAATAAAATCACTGTCCACAAATTGCAGCCAGAATACAGAATCACACATCAATGAGGTTTGGAATCAACCATGCAAAAAAAAAAAATTGGCTGCGTTTCTTACCGAAACTCTCACGATCACGTTTAACTTCACTCATTATCTGGACTACTAATTTACATGCATTTTCTTCAATCCTTGAAACAGATTGAGAAGGGATTTTTGGTTCAGTATAAGTGGTGTAGCAATTTACAAGCATTTCCAATGACAAACATGTGGTAATTTTGGATTTCATTAATCAGTGCGTTATAAATCGCGTAAAGTATTGTTGGTGTAGAATGGAGATAAGTATGGGTGAGGACAAAACGACTTTGAATTGAACTATTTTTTCAGTTTAAATTTGTAATAATTCACATACAACGGAGTAAAGATGGTTTTTAGTTGAATAAAAGTTGAAAGCTAATTAAAGATAGGATAGAAATAAAACACCAAGAAATGTTGAACACAAAAGTTGAAATACCAAGGGCCTCATCGAAGGTAAGGACTAAAGGCATCGATGACCTAATTTGGTTAGCCATTCTGGTGACGTCGGTCAGTGGACTGGCCTGATATCCTAGCTATAGCAGAGCATTCGCCGATGACGTCAGCCAATGGTGCAACGCATTTTACGTCATTGAAAAGTTCACAGCTAATATTTATTGACCTATTTATTGCACGCAATAAGCATTCCAATGCACATAAAATAGCGATTGAAAAAGCAACTATTAGTTAAATCATTTGTTTTAAAGTGAAGAATATTTACAAGAAGAAATTAAAGTCGGTAAACCCGAGAGTTGGATTTTTGGTGAAACTTATCGGAATTCAACCATTCTAAAAATGTGCAAATATTTTTTTAGTTTTGCTTAGTTTCTACAAATTTCGATCCTGTCATGTAAAGAGCGACGCCTTTATCGAATCCATCACCAAACCGAATCCATCAGTATACAAAAAAAAAATCTTCCTCGGCCAACATAATGCATTTTTTTTATTTTATCTAGTATCAAAGCTCATGAATGTGAGTCTTACAATTGGTATTATATAAGTATTGTAATTACAAATAATGTAATTACTGTAATGCAATAGTAATTTATATAGAAATATAAATTTATATATGTATATCCATGACCTCAGTATCCTCCTTTTTTTAGTCTTTTTGCTAGACGTATTTTTACTACCGATGCATAATGTTAGCCAACAAAAACTTATTTTGATATCGAGAAATGAGGGATATGAAAAATATGTATTTTATTTTTAACATTCGCCATCGCATTAATGAGACTGGCCTTTTTCAAATATTCAACTCCCATCCACTGAATTCTACCAATCACATGGGGATGTTATTGTTGTTGTTGTGGTTGGTACGGCTTGCTTGTAAAACTATATGGACAGGTAACGTTAGTAAAACAGGCCGGTGATGCTATAACCACTTTGGCTTAAAATAAACAACACGCAGCCGCAAAGTGCATTACGAATCGTGTGGTTCACAAAAATAGACTCAACAGGAACATTATTAGAACTAGCCTCACAATTTTACAATAGCACAATAATCATTCCACCGGTTTTGCCTACAGCTATGTACATCTGAAAAATTAATTGCAAAAACACAGTTCAAACAAGCATTGGTATGACTTACCTTACTAACTAACATGTCGGTTTCATCAAAGTGACGGCCAAACAATTTAGGTGTTTCGCCCGGTATTGGCTCAATTTTGATGCACACTTCCTGTCCTTTTCGAGCACTTTCAATTTGTTTATGGTTAGCTTCGATAGATGTTACAACGCCAAGATCAGTAAACTGTAACGAAAATTAAACAAAGAGTGAAATAAATGCAATGTGTTATGTATCAAATAGAGAATTTAGGAATAACACACGTTGAGGGATTTTCACGAGTTATTCCTCATTCATTGTTGTCCATTCATTTTTGGGGGAAGCTAGGTAACCCAGTGGAGGCGGTGCTGGTTACTGATACGAAAGGATTGCAATCAAATTTGAACTGTTCCCTCGTACGCAGAATAAGATTGCCCAACTACGGGAACATTAAGTCAAGGCAGAAATAGAAGGACAAGAACTTTCGAAGTAGTAATGAAAAAGAATAAGGATAAGAAGTTTGTTAAATTTCATTATCTGCGAGGAAGCGGTTTAAACAATCCTCCCAAAACTACTTGAGAGAGAGGAAAAGTAAAAATTTAATGAAATCCATAAACTAAACTAACTGGCCATAATAGATTTATCGATTACACCTATAGGTTAATCTAGAATCCTGTCATAGAGAAACAGACAAAAAATATATATGTATATATTTCACTCCGTTCTAAGTAAAACAATTCATACTTTAGAATAGCACCATAACACCATAATAAGTTTTGAATGTAGCATTATTATTGTAGTAGAAAATTTACTCCAAAAATTGCTTAAAATATTATTAATGAATAATCCAGAGCAAAAATCCAAACCGCGAATCGTAATCGTCTGTTTCCATTTCGCTGTTCCTTTTTAACGAATGTCAAATCGCAAGCATACGTCTTTCCTTACATTTTCTACCAAAGTATAATCTACGTTGTATTAAATATTACAACAAACAACCAGAGTCGTGACTGCATCATTCATTCATAATTTAAACTCATTCATTCGTTGCTTCCCGTTTGTTACTCGGTTGAGTGATCGCGTACGACGAACATCAACCATCGTGATACGATTCCGTGGATCAGTTTTACACTTCCTCGCTTTGTGCCACGTGACGCAAAGTTGTGAGACCGTCCATTTCCGTTGCAGTTTATGATCGTGCGGACGTGCGCGAAATCGATCAGGAAGGATAGACACACAGGGAGACGCTGGAATGGTGACGATGGAAACGCTGACAGCTTTGATCATCATAGCAGCTGTGTGGCGAAAGGGCGTTAGTATTAGTCTTGGCAGTTTCATTAAGGGAAACAGTTGAATTAAAACAACATGTCTGAGCACTTGTATTGATCTCTCCCTGTGAAGCTGTTTTCGAAATGAATGTTTTTTTCTGCTATCAATACTTATAGTTTCTCTTCTTATTATCGAACGATAATGCCATCTCTCATTGTAGCTCATCTTTTACTGGAGTGAAGCATTTAAAACCAATCGTCGCAGGATGTACTAAGCAACCGCTTATCTTTAATTTGCAGAGTGGTAAAACAACTTGAACTACTTTCAAAACAAACGATTTAGTGCATTTGGTTAATTTCTGTTACATGCAGTTACTTATTAAAGAGCTTTTTCTATACAACAAAAATCGCACAACTCTGATTTCAAATACATAGTGATACATATTTTTCTTCCTTCTTGGCCTAATGACCTCTCGACCATGCCTGCAATTATTTGGCTTACTAGACTTATTGTTGCCGCATAGTTGGATGGTCAGTCCTCACTATGGAGGAACGGCCCAGATGAGACTTGAACCCGGTCCTGCCGTGTAAAGACAAACGCCTCTGTCGCACCTCCCCAGTACTGACTATAGTCAGTAGAACTATAATTCAGTATAATTCACCAAAGTGCTACTACTCAAAGTACCAATCCGAAAGAACTTCTGGTTGGTAACTGGCCAGATCCCCATGATTGCTATCATAGCAGGTCTAAAGCTATTTCGGTAACCCGTTATCTTTTGGCAGATCTGGTGAGATGTGGTACTGCCTCTAGGTAGTGGGGATGTGGCATTAGAATGGATTTCTTTGTTAGACTATAACAGTCCTGTTATGGTCATATGGTCATTTGTAGTAGAGACGGGAATAATCACTCTTTGCAAAGATTTGAAACAGAGTGAGTGAGTGGTTATAAGGATTTGAATCTTTGATTCATTCTTTAGAGATTAATGAAAAAAAAAATACTCTAAACTATTCCGTTAATTACTCTACCTTTCGATTCACTTTCACTCTCTGCGCCGACTAGTGACTTCCCCCTTTTGGTTTCAAGTCACTCAATAAAAGTGAGTAAATGTTTTGTTACTGTTTGGGTTTATTCTGTTAACGCGAAGTTGTTTACGCTAAAAAGGAAGTAAGCAGGGAGAGAGAAATAATACAAAGCGCATCCGCTTTATGCGCTGGTTTAGATATCGATCATTCTATTGCACTTTCGTGTAAGCTAATACTAAAGCCCATATTACATTATAGGTATAATTCTACCTACCAAGTGTAAAAACATGCTAGGAAAAGAGAACGGGATTTTATGTCAAACAAATCTTCATGTTGAAAATAAAATGAAGTAACTAACAAAATAACGATGACTAAATCTGCACAATGTAGCTAAAGCGCCAAACAACTGTTTTATGTGTTTACTTGGATTTTACACCTTGACAGCCTAATTCCCCTTCTTGACAAAAACTACATTGGATCAGACCAATTCATTTTTCCGAGCCGCGGTAACTTCTGTCAAACGCGCTTTGACGTGCCAATTCCTACTTTCTACCGCAATGTAATATAGGCTTAAGAGTGAGTTTGAAGTCAAAAGGAGGTGTGTCACTAGTCGGCGCAGAGAGTAAGAGTGAGTTTGAAGAAAAAAGGAGTCACTAGTCGGCGCAAAGATTGAGAGTCATATAAACTCTTTATACTGAGTTGAAACTTCTTCTTCTTCTTTCCTGGCCTAACGACCTCTTAAGGTCATGCCTGCCATTTCTGGCTTACTAGACTAATTGATACCAATCAATCCTCACTAGTCAATCCTCACTATGGGGGAACGGCCCAGATGAGACTTGAACCCCGGTCCTGCCGTGTGAAGACCGGTGCCGCTGTCGCATCACCACCGGGCCGCCCCTACTTATGATTATGATTAAAAAAAAATTACTGATTCAGTAAAATAACTAATTTTTAAGGAAAATGTAAAAGTTTTGTACTAAAAATGCACAGTAATACAATTACATTGCTGAACGGTGTTCATTATATTTTTTTTACTGAAAATACGTAAAATTAACGTCATTAAAGCAAACAATTAGTAGACTATTCTATTATTTAACGGTTATCAGTAAAAAAACTTTACTAAGAAGAAAGATGGCGGACAATACGGCGTTAAGCCGTAATTATGGAAAAATAAATAAAAATAAACAAGATGGCAAAATTAGCTTGATTCAAAGCACAGCCAAAAGTGTTTGAAAACCAGATGAACTTATTCAATACAAGTAGTATGGAGTTTCTGTAGAGAGATGAAATTAGGGTGAAAATGCTCACGGAACAATGGTTCAGCGGCATTTTATGAATGAAGTGCTCACAGTGCTCAGCATTCGCTGTTGTACCGAAAACGCCTGTCCTTTAATATCAAGTGCACCATTAAGGGGAAGGTTTGTCTACACAAATACATTTGCCTTTGCTGCTCCGAAAAGGAGAGGCTGTTTGTAATTGTATGAGTGATTCTTCCAAACAGAAATGGAATAAACAAAGAAACTGAAGAAACAAGGAGCGAGAGAAATAATATCAACGGAGAGAAAAACCGATATTGCAAAAGGTTTTTTTTCTGTGGAAATTTCATTTATCTCTCGAACATTTTTGCGGCTCCCTTGACAGAGAGACTTCCACCATATCTGGTTCCTGAATGAAATTCATTGAAAATAAACACACTGTACGAAGGAGGAACAGAATATACAAACACACATACTACCACAAACTCTAATGAACTAAAGTTAAACCAAAGAACAACGGTGTGCTCAACCCCATTCATAATATGAAGCTAAGGAAAATCGCTCTCGCATCTAACCGGAGGCCATTTTCATTCACAAATCATCCAAGGAAAGTTATAACGATAGTATGCGTGCACTGCCGCAGATTTTCCTTCGATTTCACCTTGTTAATGTGAGCATGGTGTCGGAACAGCAGTAAAGCGAGACAAAGGTAAACGAAGCACAACAAAAGAAAACAATGGTGAGTAGTTATAAAACAGTTTTGAAATCAAATCGTGCTATTTAATGGCGTTGTTCACGTTGGCCACTCTGTTTGGAGAGGGAAGGAGATTTATTTTAGGATAGCATCAGAATGGAAAAAAAATCGGGAAAGAGATTTATTTTAGGATAGCATCAGAATGGAAAAAAAATCTCCTCTGAGTGTCAAACGACGATGCCGAAATTATGTTTATTTTAGATCACCATCAATCTCTTCTCCGAGAAGTTTGTAGTTTTGTGTTTCGGCTGAAAGAAACATTTGAATTCATATGTTACTAACGCCTGTAGTTACGGAGACTCCCCGCGTACATAAAAAAGCTAAAACTGGATAAGCCTACGATTCTTTAAAATTACATTTCCTCAGAATTTTACAAATAAGCTAACTCATTAAGGTAATACATAGAAAACATAAAACCAAATTAATAAAAATAGAAAAAAAAACACCTCCAGAGACTTCTCTAGACGCCAGACATTGAGGCGTCGACACCGAAACACACCAATACCACCACCTCGAAATATCATTTGTTCACTTCAGCACTATTTTATCATTGAGTAAACATATCCATTTTATTTACGCTGCGATGCTTTGACAGGGACATGAATGCATTGCATTTTACTTTACCATTAGAAGGCTTTTTATATACATATTGAAGGACGGCCATATTGCTCCGTTAATAGCGATGGCCAGATGGCACTACTCGATTTTCGAAATTTTTCGACATACACCAATTTAGAATGGGAATGGAACAAAAATTTAGTTTTACAAAAAACAAAAATAAAAGGGTTTCTATTGATTAGATAACGTCTCTAATAATCTAAACAAATCTATATAATTCTACTTTTTAATTACCGTCAGAGTTGCCGAATATCTTTGCCTCGGCCATATCAACAAACGAAGTAAAATTGATTAATTAATAACGAACGAACATCATAAGTTAGTGGATCACGCCGTGAATGTCTTACGTTCTGGTGGGAAAATTAGTTATTAAAATTATCAACTGTAAAAAAAAAGAAGGCAAGATTCGTGATCGCGAATTATGTGTATTTGTATGTAAAACTGACGTTGCTTGCCACACCCTATATAAACTGATTTTCTGAACATTTTATTTTATGCGAGGCTTTCCATTTTTTACATCTCATTCTTACGCACATCACATCTATGAGTTCTTCAAGTGAACAACGCTGCTTTGCCGTTAATTTGACATGGCAAAGTAAATTTTGCCTTGCGCATCATCACTTCTTGCCGTTCAACTAGTGCGATCTATTCCTGGGAAAGGATAGACTCGGTGGGTACAATAAAATGTGTTAGTATGTTTTGTTTTACGTTATTATAGGCTATGCTTATTATGCTATGCTTCAAGCGAAAACACGACATGATCGGTACGGCATCGTCCGTATTGTGTGTGTCCATTGTAGGACACGCATAAAGATCGTTTTGAATTGCGTAACACATGTGCATGACTGTGTTGAATATCAAATCAGCTACCAACCAATCTACCAACCACCCAATCCATTCATCCTTCCCATCCTACCATCTTTTGTGCACAGCGATCTGCTGCGAAATTTCGTATGGTTTGTATACCGCATAGAAACACACATATGAGGCGTGGACTCGAGAATACGTCTAAGAGACATATGACGACCAGAGTATTCTTCGGATCTGTGTCTTAGGAATTATATCAGTCTATCAGTTATACTATTACTAGAACCCCCAAGAGAATCGATCTTCCCCGAGGTTCACACGCTCAGCGAAATACGACTCTCGATTAGTTGTGAAAGGCATGTGCGCGCATATTGGTAACGAAGCCAAACTCGGCGCTACGATGTCTCGTTTCAAGCTGATTTATGTTATCAAATATGCAAACTTACTAACGTGTTCTGTTTGGTAAACTGCCGGTTGCATCGCTAACTTGATAGGCAAATCTTTCCCTGCCCCTTATACCAGTTGCATGCATTGAGCAATGTAACATAACTGGCTCTAGGTTCATCATCACGCTATGTGGAATGTGGATTGCTTTTCCTCGTTTTTTACTTCGTTTTACTGTTGAAAAATTGAACACTGATAAATAATGCCGCTCAACAAAACTGACTTTTTATGATTCGCTGTTCGCAAACCAGGCACCGAAAATTAAAAAATACAGACAGAAATAATAAAATATGAATATTCTATGTCGATTTCCCGTAAATGCAATGCGCAATTTTGGGATTTGCCGGAGAATTTTAGGTAGTTCTTGCTTTGAGAAGAATAAACATTTCAACAAACAATTTCAATAATAGAAAAATAAATCAATTAAAAAAACTCAAGCTCTCAGTTTGGTTAACATATTAGTACCACTGCTTCTACACGAATATCCGAAATAATTATGGCATATTTCAAAATGCGTTGTATTTGTAAATTGCTAAATTTAGTACACGAAAATTCTTATTTAGTCAATTTATGGAAAAAGATTATGAAAATCTGTTCTCTAAAAAAATCACTTCCAGACTTTATTACATACAAATTAGAGATGTGCACACTGAGTAAGAGTGAGTGAGTGAGAGAGAGAGGGGGAGAGAGAGAGAGAGAGAGAGAGAGAGAGAGAGAGAGAGAGAGAGAGAGAGAGAGAGAGAGAGAGAGAGAGAGAGAGAGAGAGAGAGAGAGAGAGAGAGAGAGAGAGAGAGAGAGAGAGAGAGAGAGAGAGAGAGAGAGAGAGAGAGAGAGAGAGAGAGAGAGAGAGAGAGAGAGAGAGAGAGAGAGAGAGAGAGAGAGAGAGAGAGAGAGAGAGAGAGAGAGAGAGAGAGAGAGAGAGAGAGAGAGAGAGAGAGAGAGAGAGAGAGAGAGAGAGAGAGAGAGAGAGAGAGAGAGAGAGAGAGAGAGAGAGAGAGAGAGAGAGAGAGAGAGAGAGAGAGAGAGAGAGAGAGAGAGAGAGAGAGAGAGAGAGAGAGAGAGAGAGAGAGAGAGAGAGAGAGAGAGAGAGAGAGAGAGAGAGAGAGAGAGAGAGAGAGAGAGAGAGAGAGAGAGAGAGAGAGAGAGAGAGAGAGAGAGAGCTTATCAGCATCATAAATAAGAGAAAATGCTACATCCCGAGCCGGTCAACATCCGGTAGGTACGATGGTTCAGTGCTTAAAGCCAGCCAGGTATCAAAGCCTACCTAAGGAGGCTCCATGCAAGCGCGCCACATTCAATCAGCGACCTGTTGAGCAGGCTCCCGTAGGGCGAGAAAAAATAAAATCAAAACAGGAAGCCCTGAATCGTTGATCGGTAGTTTATTTTTTATTTTTCCCTTTTATTCTCTGCTGTTAATTTATACAATCCGCAGCAATACGCTGTGCTCTCCATTGGAAATTTCACCGCGTGCCCTTAAGGTATGCTGCCACTAATCTTATGTCGTGTTATATTTCTATCAACTTCCTTCACTTCAATTATCTACTGAATATGAGCCATAAGAACAAAGGAAGGAATATATGATAAGCATGTAGAAATCGACGTATCGACGTATAAATCAGGCAAAACGCCACACAAAATGACAGAAAGCACTTTCGAAGATCAAAGACATCCTTTGGACATCCTTTAGATTTAAAAACACTTACCAAAACCTGTCCTCTAACACAAGTTAAGCGAACGTTACACAAAAACAAAGAAAACGACAGCATGAGTATAGACATCGATCTAAATATCCACAAACGTTCCAAATTGTTGTCTCGGGGAAACACGAGAACGTATCATAATTGTGCTGATACTATCCCGCCACGTCTTACACGGTGCATTCACCAACAGGTTTTGGATACGTAACTTGACTCCACAATCAGCGGACACACTGGATGAAGGTAACAGAAATGAACCCGAATCACAGACCACAAAAAACGAAAATAGCAGCATAGAAAGATAGGGCCATGGTTAAGATCTTGTCGTCTTTACACCGGAAAAGGCCTCTCGAAACTCGTTAGTTTTCTTCCTTTGTTTTCCTTTGCGTAGCAGAGACGTTAGTCATAACAAAGGAACAGCTACAAACTTAAGCTAGAAAACGTCAGTGTCTGGAAATTCGTTATTAATTTGGAAGTGTTATACAAACTACCCTCTTATCAACTGCTTCAGATGCGGTGTTTCGATCATACGTTTACGAAAATATATCTTGAATAAAAAAATATATGCATCACAAAAAAATGCTGCAATTAATGTTTTTCTTTTTTTTAATTGTATTTCTACTTCTTTTTCTACTTATTCTAAATTTTCTCCAGCTTTTCTATTTTTAACGGATTGGTCGGTTTGCAGTT
>KZ064134.1:13216-24210 GCA_002091835.1 Anopheles maculatus | reverse complement strand
TTGACCACCTTCTTCACACGCTTTCGTGGACATTTGCGTTCATTTGTTGGCTTTGTAGCTGAGGCTCTTCAGTTGTATGTACATTTTCATTAATCCTAAGTTACATTACATTAGTAGATGGAGTTCGGTGATGCTTACACAGGAAAACAAAAACTAATAGAGAATGGTTGAACATTTGCTAGCAGTGGAATTGTGTTGCGTAAAATTAAGCTTCGTTGGGATACTTCAGACCATGAAAAGAAAAACAATTTCCACACCTTATGCACACATCATTCGACCACGTAAAAACGAATGGTAAATTGGGTAAAATGTTGCACAAACACATGATAGATTGGACGAAAAAATTGAACTATTACATCTATTAAACTGCTAACCCATCTCCCGCTTTGTGTGTCTCATCAATCTCATCGTGTGGTTCTACCTTCGTAAAACCCATACCGCAGTAGAGATGAGCAGCACCATTGTTCGTTTTAATTTGTTGCTCCCCACGCGCTATATCACGATTCACTTTAAGAAACTTTCACGAACGAAATGTTAGGAATCTTGCAGCGGGTGTTTCGTCGAGTCGTTCCGATACCGGGGCCCGGGTCTTTAGTTGTGTCTTATTACTCGATATCGAGCGGGTTGTTGTGTGCGATACCATTGTTCGCGCAGATGTTCTTCGAGATTTGCGACATAACGCCATAGTTTTTCACGAACGAATCGGTGTTAATCTTGCGAATATTCACACGCACACGATCGCTGGCCTGCAAATAGAGAAGAGAAGTAACGGAAGGATCTTTAGCATCATTGGTATCGAATTTGTAGATAAAGAGCACTCCATCTAGATGTATACGAAGGGTTTTTAGCTGCCCTACTATTTCATGTTATAGGTATGTTAATCCAGTGTAATTTCTGCGATAATGTATGCAATAAAAAGACTGATTATAACGATTTTACATTCGACGACCCTATGTTCCTGTAATCCTCTCAATTATCGTGGTATTGCCATCCTCTGTCCTTGTTCTAAAGTGTTTGAGTCCATCGTCCATAATGCTATCCTTTCGCAGGCCCGTAACTCCATTATCCCCCAACAGCACGGCTTTACTCCCAAACGCTCCACTGTAACCAACCTTATGTCCTTTACGTCCCGTGTCTCCTCCTTTATCGATTGTGGTTATCAGGTCGACTCGGTATACACGGACTTCAAAGCGGCATTCGATCGTCTCCCTCATGATCTTTTGCTTGCAAAATTAGAGCTCTGTGGCATTGGCCGATCCGTTGTTGACCTGCTATACTCATTTTTAAAGGAAAGAACTGTGCGTGTTAAGTTAGGTCCTGTCCTTTCCGATTCTTTTTCTCCCGGTTCTGGTGTCCCTCAAGGTAGTGTGCTTAGCCCGTTACTGTTTGTGCTCTTCGTTAACGACCTCTACACTATCCTCCCGCCTGATGCCTTCCTGTGCTATGCGGACGACATCAAAATTTTCCTTCCCATTAAATCCCCTAACGACTGTGTCTCTCTCCAAAACTATCTCCTCGCTTTCACCTTATGGTGCTCGTCCAATTCTCTTCTTCTCTGTCCAAATAAGTGTCAAATCATCTCCTTTTCCCGTTCCCTGAGTCCTTTGATGTTTAATTATACCCTCTGTGGATCTCCGTTAATCCGTGTTGCGTGTGTTAAGGATTTGGGCATTCTGATCGACTCGAGGCTCACGTTTTCGAATCACATTGATGACGTGATCTCCAGATTGGATCTCAACATTGGAGTATGCATCGGTGATTTGGACTAGCAGCACAGCTGTGTCGCGTGCGGAGAGGGTCCAGAGGGCCTTCACGCGGTTTGCCATTCGCAAAGTGTTTGGAGGTACTGGCTTGGATCTACCTTCATACCCGTCACGCTGTCAACTGCTGGGCCTGTTACCCTTGGAGACTCGCCGCATACATGCCCAGGCGATTATTCCCCGTTTCCGGAGTCAACCTAATTCGATCGGAGTACTCCGGATTCGATCGGAGTACTCCGGATTCGATCGGAGTACTCCGGATTCAATCGGAGTACTCCGGAGCTCCGGATTCAATCGGAGTACTCCGGAGCTCCGGATTCAATTCGGAGTACTCCGGAGCTCCGGATTCAATCGGAGTACTCCGGAGCTCCGGATTCAATCGGAGTACTCCGGAGCTCCGGATTCAATCGGAGCTCCGGAGTGCTCTGGATTCAATTGGAGTACTCCGGAACTCCGGAGTCGAATCCGAAATTTTATCGGATTCGGAGTCGGTTTTCAACATGTGGATTCGGAGTGGATTCGTGAATCCACTCCGGAGTTCCCATCAGTAATCCACTGCGGCGTGCTCTTCTTGCTTTTAATTCCTCCTCTGATCTATTTGACTTTTCCCTGTCCTTAGATTCTTTCCGCGCCCGTCTCCATTCAAACTCTTCCCTGCCGTCAGTCCCTCCCTGATCACTCTCCTGTCCTGGCAGTTTGAGTCTAAGATTATTTCTTACGTAAATTGTGTAGCTTCATGCAGGCAATTTTATTTGCAATAATTACAAATAAATACAAATACAAATGTCCATGGTCTTTTGTATACAAAAAGGCACAAAAAAAATTAAGGCCTACATAATACGCAGAACGAGTTGATTTAATAACCCAAAATTCAACAAAAACAAAACTATTTCAAATCCTTCAAAATGCGTATTTTTCTGACAGGAGCCACATTCTTCGAGAAGTTAAAAAATATGTTTGCTAATCATCGATCACTTACCTCGTGACACCAGGCTTTCGTCATCAAAACTTCATGTTCGGCGGAAGGCAGATCCTTTCGCACCGATCGCGTTGCTCTGGAAAGAACCACCGCCATCGCGTACGTATCAATCGCCGCATCTGCCAACCGGTTCAACAGGAACTGCTCCTCAACGATCTTCTTGCCGTACTTGATCAGCAACGATTCCACCGTCTGTCCGAACAGATCGATACACTCGGAGCACTGCTTGGCGGACAGTTTCAAGGGGTCCGCTACGTACGTGCTCAGATCCGTACCACCGTAACCGATGCTACGGATTGCACGTCGCGAACCCTCCTTAAAGATCAAACCCATGTTCGTGGCCGGATTCTTGAACGCACGCTGCAACTCCTTCAGATGTGATCCCGCGTACTGGATGCCGGTGAGCGCCACAAACAGGCGCAGAATGTCGTTCGTACCCTCGAAGATGCGGAAGATGCGCAGATCGCGCATCACACGCTCCCTCCGGATTCAATCGGAGTACTCCGGAGCTCCGGATTCAATCGGAGCTCCGGAGTGCTCTGGATTCAATTGGAGTACTCCGGAACTCCGGAGTCGAATCCGAAATTTTATCGGATTCGGAGTCGGTTTTCAACATGTGGATTCGGAGTGGATTCGTGAATCCACTCCGGAGTTCCCATCAGTAATCCACTGCGGCGTGCTCTTCTTGCTTTTAATTCCTCCTCTGATCTATTTGACTTTTCCCTGTCCTTAGATTCTTTCCGCGCCCGTCTCCATTCAAACTCTTCCCTGCCGTCAGTCCCTCCCTGATCACTCTCCTGTCCTGGCAGTTTGAGTCTAAGATTATTTCTTACGTAAATTGTGTAGCTTCATGCAGGCAATTTTATTTGCAATAATTACAAATAAATACAAATACAAATGTCCATGGTCTTTTGTATACAAAAAGGCACAAAAAAAATTAAGGCCTACATAATACGCAGAACGAGTTGATTTAATAACCCAAAATTCAACAAAAACAAAACTATTTCAAATCCTTCAAAATGCGTATTTTTCTGACAGGAGCCACATTCTTCGAGAAGTTAAAAAATATGTTTGCTAATCATCGATCACTTACCTCGTGACACCAGGCTTTCGTCATCAAAACTTCATGTTCGGCGGAAGGCAGATCCTTTCGCACCGATCGCGTTGCTCTGGAAAGAACCACCGCCATCGCGTACGTATCAATCGCCGCATCTGCCAACCGGTTCAACAGGAACTGCTCCTCAACGATCTTCTTGCCGTACTTGATCAGCAACGATTCCACCGTCTGTCCGAACAGATCGATACACTCGGAGCACTGCTTGGCGGACAGTTTCAAGGGGTCCGCTACGTACGTGCTCAGATCCGTACCACCGTAACCGATGCTACGGATTGCACGTCGCGAACCCTCCTTAAAGATCAAACCCATGTTCGTGGCCGGATTCTTGAACGCACGCTGCAACTCCTTCAGATGTGATCCCGCGTACTGGATGCCGGTGAGCGCCACAAACAGGCGCAGAATGTCGTTCGTACCCTCGAAGATGCGGAAGATGCGCAGATCGCGCATCACACGCTCCAGCCCACAGTCCTTCATGAAGCCCATACCGCCCAGAATCTGGATCGCCTCATCGCACACATACCAAGCCGATTCGGACGCAAACACCTTCGAGATGGCCGCCTCCAGATGGTAATCCAGCGAGCCCGTGTCCATGTTGCCGGAGATCATGTACGCCATCGACTGGGTAGCGTAATGGTGCATTGCCATGCGGGCCAGCTTCTCCTGCACCCCACCGTACGTTTCAATCTTACGCCCGAACTGGACGCGGTTAGTCGCGTGTTCAGCCGCCTTCTGGATGCAGGCACGCATCGTACCGGACAGTGTAGCCGCCATACCGAACCGTCCATTGTTCAGGATGTTCATCGCCACCTTAAACCCGTTACCCTCACCGCCGAGCACATTCTCAACCGGGATCTTTACATCCTCAAAGTACACTTCGGCCGTGTTCGAGCACTTGATGCCCATCTTGTTCTCGGGCGGGCCACTACTAACACCACCAAATCCACGCTCCACAATAAATGCCGTCACCTTGTCCTTCTTCTGGCCCGTCTTCGGATCTTCCAGCTCGGTTTGCGCAAACACCGTCATAATGTCCGCAATTCCACCGTTCGAAATCCAGATTTTCGAACCATTCAGTACGTAGTGTTTACCGTCGGCGGACTTTACCGCTCGACAGCGAATCGAACCGGCATCGGAACCGGAGCTTGGTTCGGTGAGTGCAAAGGCGGCATACACTTTGCCCGTTGATACCTGCGGCAGATACTTTTCCTTCTGTCGCTCATCGCCGTACAGCATAATACCCTGTAAAAAGTAACGAGAAAAACAACGATCGCGATCGTGATCGTGGGCGTGTGTGATTGAAGGGCATTTGAATAACATCGAAACTCGGTTAGTGGTAGCCGTGCCGGGGTACGGGTAAGTTAAACTTCCGAAACACAAGCAAATATTATGCCGCAATTTCTTATCAACCGATCGCCGTTATCAACTAGCAGCGGCAAGCACGTGCGGGCACGTACCTTAAAGCCAATACTCTGATGAGCACCGATGAAAATGCCCAGTCCCAGATCCTGTCCACCGATAATGTCACACATGCGGGAGTATTGTGTGTTGTTTAGCCCAAGTCCACCGTACTCCGGCGGTACCATTAGCGAGAACGCGCCCAGCTCCCATAGCGCTTCGGTGGTTTTTTCATCGATCGCCGCGTTTACATCGTTCTTTACTGGATCGTTAACTTCCTCGAAGAACTTGGTAACCGGATCCACGAACGATGCGATGTATTCCTTTTGCTCAGCGTCTAGCGCTTCCGGGTAGGGGAAGACTTGGGCTGGTTCCACGTGGCCACGGAAGATGTTCGTCAGGAAGGCCATGTTTGGCCGCTTTTCTGCCTCTGACGGGGTGGCCTGTTGAGCTTCGGCCTGTTTGGCTTGAGGGGCGGCGGAAAGGCATCTATGGGGAAGCGGTAGGGGATGGAAGGGAAAAGAGAAAACATTAAAATGACGGATACAAAGATTTATTAACTTGCCATGTTGGAAAGTTGCCAGTATATTACAGGAATTAGTGATTTAAATTTAAACTTCCGAAACACAAGCAAATATTATGCCGCAATTTCTTATCAACCGATCGCCGTTATCAACTAGCAGCGGCAAGCACGTGCGGGCACGTACCTTAAAGCCAATACTCTGATGAGCACCGATGAAAATGCCCAGTCCCAGATCCTGTCCACCGATAATGTCACACATGCGGGAGTATTGTGTGTTGTTTAGCCCAAGTCCACCGTACTCCGGCGGTACCATTAGCGAGAACGCGCCCAGCTCCCATAGCGCTTCGGTGGTTTTTTCATCGATCGCCGCGTTTACATCGTTCTTTACTGGATCGTTAACTTCCTCGAAGAACTTGGTAACCGGATCCACGAACGATGCGATGTATTCCTTTTGCTCAGCGTCTAGCGCTTCCGGGTAGGGGAAGACTTGGGCTGCTTCCACGTGGCCACGGAAGATGTTCGTCAGGAAGGACATGTTTGGCCGCTTTTCTGCCTCTGACGGGGTGGCCTGTTGAGCTTCGGCCTGTTTGGCTTGAGGGGCGGCCGAAAGGCATCTACGGGGAAGCGGTAAAGGATGGATGGGAAAAGAGAAAACATTAAAATGACGGATACAAAGATTTATTAACTTGCCATGTTGGAAAGTTGCCAGTATATTACAGGAATTGGTGATTTAAATTATTAAATACGTTTGTTTCATTATGCATAGCCGACATCAAAGTAGCCGGTGTCGAAAAGAAACTGTCAATCTACATCCCTTTACTGATGATTAGAGCTTCCAGTGATATCTTATCAGCCAAAGCTCGAACAATGAATGACCAATAGTGTTAAGAATGTGTAAATAGCGCCGAAACACTCACACAAACACTAGCAAAAACCGCGTTCTCACACGAAATTCGAAAGCAATAGGTGAGGAAATGCATTTTAGAAAATAGCAACCAGTGCCAACTGCAGTTTTTCACGTCAGCCACAACACCGTACAGAAGCTACACGTGAACGCAATCGGCATGTCAACATCATCACCATCATCAACGTGCCCCTATACTGTGTTGGGTTGTTTACGTAAATGACGGCGAGACGGCGAAGTGCAAAGTCCATCATCAGCCAGTCATCATGCGAGCTCACTCTTGATTTCTAGTTCGCTCTCTTTCCTTTGCGCAGGATGAACGGAGGGTGTTCGGGCGCTCCATACAACCAAAAGCTCCTGACCTATATTCAGCCCAATCACACATTCCCGTTCCATTTTTTTTCGTGCCCTGTTCTCCCCGAAACAGGAAGAAGACCCACCGTAATCCTTCAAGGTCACTGTTAACTCCAATGGGAGGACCGCACGCGTTACTCAACAATACGCAATCTCCTTACGCGTAACTATTTTTCCACCTAAAAATAGTTTTTCTTCTGCCTTACCTTCGGATTTCGATGCCCTTAACCTTCTGTGCGTTTCGCACCACCAACTGTCCAATGCGAATCATTTTACTATGTTTGGGAAGTTAAAATATTACACTTTAAATTATACACACACACGCACAATATGCCCGCAGCACGAGAAGAGAACAAAGGGATGCGACTTGCGATGGCGACGAACGAACAGGGAATTCTTTCGTTTGGTGCGATGTCGTCGCTTTTTGCTACGACGTGTTTACGTTCCTGCTGTTTGGTACAGTTGACAGTAATGATGAGAGCAGGATGGTTATACACTGGGTAATACAGGCCACAGCAGCAATGTGCTGAATGAGCCGAACAACTCTTTAGTGGCACAAAATGGATGAAATATAATTATTGAACGAAGTAAAAATGCATTTTCTACCATAATTTTTCAATTATAATGCTAAAATTCACTCGCGAAATGCAAAATCCGTTCGATGTTTGACATCAATATTGCTTTTGATTGTCAGTGTACGACCCTCTTGATTGCCTTATTCAGCAACTGTCAATAACAAGCGTTACTTGCGTTGTTAAGCGTTACATTTGCACGTGGGAAACCGTTGCAGCGCACACATGGCTCCGAACACATGGCTTTATATGTAATGTCTTGCATTGAATGCTGCGAATAAATTCAATCTTTTAAGTTGATTTTTTTATCACAATGGGTGGTTCTGATGATCCGATAATCCATTTATTACATACCAAAGATATGATAAATGAACTCGTTTCTCGCATTATCAGCGCCATAGCAAGCGGTTGGCGCCACAGCCTTTTGGTAGTGCCAAAATGAGGAATAATCAAAATACAAACGTGGAAATAGCCCAATAGTAATATTAAATCCTTAAATGGTCTGGTCCAAACTTCCGAGCCATTGAGAACGTGGTCGATCTGGGAATATGTCTGCTGTGGTGATCTCCAGGTATAGCTGAACCGAGGTGCATGCTGGAAAAAGGTGCTGCGAATGGTCATGCACTTGGAAGAGGCAAAGTTAACAAGCCGAAGCCCGTTGTCGTTCGTCAGCTGATGGGCACTGAAACTTCCAATGGTAGGTTTGTATGCCTCCTCCCGTCCGACTTGAGCGTTAAAATCTCCGAAGACGATCTTCACATCGTGTTGTGGGCGGCGGTCGTACTCCCTCTCCAACTGCGTATAAAAACTCTCCTTATCGTCATCGGTGCTTCCAAGGTGCGGACTATGCACGTTAATAATGCTCAGGTTGAAGAACCTTCCACGGATCCTCAACCTGCACATCCGTTCGTTGATCGGCCACCATCCGATCACTCGCTTTCGCATCTCACCTATGACCAGGAACGCCGTACCGAGTTCTTGCTTGTCACCACCGCTCTGGTAGATCATGCAATAACTGCGATAGGGGCGCTCCGTAACTCCTTCCCAGCGCACCTCCTGAAGTGCTACTATTCCGAAGCCGCGGGCCCTCACCTCATCCGAAAGAATACGGGTACTTCCAGGTGCTGTGAGGGATCTGCAGTTCCATGTTCCGACTTTCCAATCGTAGTCCTTTTTCTGTTGCGTGGGTCGGTATCGTTTGTTCCGATTCGAAATAAATTGTACGTTGTTCGTTGCGGTAGTATTGGGGGTGGCTTGCAAGGCCTCTCCCCCAGCCCCCTGTCTCGGCGGAGGGCCTTCGCTTCCTAGCTGTTTAAAGTCCCGTAGGAAGCCAGGACAGAAAGGACAGCTAGCCGCCCCTAACATGGAGAACAGACGCTAGCTGTCCCCCTGCGCTCAATTTAGCCATATAACCCATCTTTCCAAGTGGTTGGGTTTCCCCGTATACCCAAGCTCAGATATTTGGAGAGACATGTTACCGTTCTATACGCCGGGGACGTATTGAGTCGAAGTAGGGTATGGAGAGCCTTTGTTGACCTTTAGGAGGTTTCGGATCCATGCCTTACCAGTGCAGTATTGCTACCACAGCAGCTTATAGAACCATAAGCCGAGCCATTACAGTCCTGAATGCTGCCTACAAGATACCAAGCTGGATTTGTCGGAGGGAAATGCACTACCGACCAAAGCTTTACTCTACGGCAGATCCTCCAGAAGTACCGGGAGCACTAGATCCCCACGCACGAAATGCGCCATATATCGCACACTGATACGGCCGGTAGTCCTCTACGGGCACGAGTCCTGGACTATGCTGGCGGAGGACGCCAATGCACTTGCCATTTTCGAGCGGCGGGGGCTACGGACTTTCTTTGGGAGTGTGTGCGAGTAGGGAGAAGGAAAATGAACCACGAGCTAGCTGAGCTGTTTGACGATGCAGACATCCTGACGGTTGCCAAAGCCAGAAGGATACTCTGGCACGAGGCGTAGAGGAGCACAGTGAGCTCGTTGGCTGGATCAATTGTAGACAGACCTGACGGAGCTCGGAAGCAGCCGGTGGTGGAGCAGTGCAGCCATGGACCGAGTTTCCTGGAGAACGATTGTACATCAGGCCATGCCTATTAGACGTGCCAGCGATGATTCCAATCCAGAACGAAGTCAAAGCGGTGGAAAACGCCGTATGCAGACCAACTAACCGATGCGACAAAAAGTAGATTCACGTCGAGCAATTACAGTTTTTACAAAAATATAGGATCAAAAATTTTACTATTTCGGCATAAGAAAAGTGCTCAAATGATTCAAGAAGAGTGATGCTTAAGTTGCTCTAGTTCGAAGTTTATTGTGCACCGCAATAACAACTCCAAAGCGAACAGCGAAAAACAACTACGACTATTCGTGTACATCTATCTATGATTTGACTAATGAATAATGCTTGCTGAATATAAATGTGTGTCCTCTTTTGCATGACGATGAAACGATCCTTCTTAAATGTCCAATTTCTTAAGCTTTGTTTCCTTGCCTTTCTTACAGCTAAAAAAAAACCGCGCAACCCGTCGGTCGGTCGGGAGAAAATGTGATCGTTCTCCTTACGACAGATTCTTACTGCTCGGTTTACTGCTACTAGACGACTTTCCAGCTGCTTTGGAGGGTTCCTCGTCACTACTGCTCTCACTGTCACTATCACTACTGCTGGTGGACGATGGGTCCTGCGCTGTCTTTGCATTCTTCGCCGGAATGGTGAGCGGGAACGGTTTACCCTTCGCCGCAAGCGCATCCTGCAGTCGCCGCAGTGCTGTTCGGTTAACATTTTCCAAACACGTCACTTTGAGACCCTGCTCCAGTGCAGCTAGTGCCTCTTCCGGCTTTTCCTTCGCTACCAGAATATCGACCATGCAGCTGTAGATGAGACCCTTACCCTTTTCCGAAACGTTCGATTCGCGCAGATGATCAATCAACCGTTGGCACAGTGCAGCGTCCTTGGTATCGCGTGCCTGTTGGATAACCTTCTGGAACATGATACGGGAACTGTTCGTCAGGTGCCGATTCCAGATAGTGTTTGCCTTTTCCACCGGTCCGTTAATGAAGTAATGTATCCAGAGAGCGTTCACCGGCGCTAGCATACCCCACTTGGCGTAATTTTCCGCCAACTGTTCGTAACGTTCGTGCAGCTCGGGATGTTGAGCCAGTATGCCGGAAGCACCACCGATCGGGAAATGTTTCGCTGCCACAATTGCTTCCTCCTTGCTCGTTACCTTCTCGATAGTTTGCTCCAGCTTGCGCAGATACTGGTCCGCATTGCCGTTCGACACGTTCGCGTGGCAGAGCCGATTGTCGAACGAGATGAGCCGCTTCAGATCGTCGGAAAGCAGGGAGCCGATACGATCAAACGTCGCCACA
>KZ064134.1:0-10584 GCA_002091835.1 Anopheles maculatus | reverse complement strand
ACTATTCGTTGCGGTAGTATTGGGGGTGGCTTGCAAGGCCTCTCCCCCAACCCCCTGTCTCGTCGGAGGGCCTACGCTTCCTAGCTGTTTAAAGTCCCGTAGGAAGCCAGGACAGAAAGGACAGCTAGCCGCCCCTAACATGGAGAACAGACGCTAGCTGTCCCCCTCCGCTCAATTTAGCCATATCACCCATCTTCCCAAGGGGTTGGGTTTCCCCGTATACCCAAGCTCAGATATTTGGAGAGACATGTTACCGTTCTATACGCCGGGGACGTATTGAGTCGAAGTAGGGTATGGAGAGCCTTTGTTGACCTTTAGGAGGTTTCGGATCCATGCCTTACCAGTGCAGTATTGCTACCACAGCAGCTTATAGAACCATAAGCCGAGCCATTACAGTCCTGAATGCTGCCTACAAGATACCAAGCTGGATTTGTCGGAGGGAAATGCACTACCGACCAAAGCTTTACTCTACGGCAGATCCTCCAGAAGTACCGGGAGCACTAGATCCCCACGCACGAAATGCGCCATATATCGCACACTGATACGGCCGGTAGTCCTCTACGGGCGCGAGTCCTGGACTATGCTGGCGGAGGACGCCAATGCACTTGCCATTTTCGAGCTATCCTTGGTAGTGTGTGCGAGTAGGAAGAAGGAAAATGAACCATGAGCTAGCTGAGCTGTTTGACGATGCAGACATCCTGACGGTTGCCAAAGCCAGAAGGATACTCTGGCACGAGGCGTAGAGGAGCACAGTGAGCTCGTTGGCTGGATCAATTGTAGACAGACCTGACGGAGCTCGGAAGCAGCCGGTGGTGGAGCAGTGCAGCCATGGACCGAGTTTCCTGGAGAACGATTGTACATCAGGCCATGCCTATTAGACGTGCCAGCGATGATTCCAATCCAGAACGAAGTCAAAGCGGTGGAAAACGCCGTATGCAGACCAACTAACCGATGCGACAAAAAGTAGATTCACGTCGAGCAATTACAGTTTTTACAAAAATATAGGATCAAAAATTTTACTATTTCGGCATAAGAAAAGTGCTCAAATGATTCAAGAAGAGTGATGCTTAAGTTGCTCTAGTTCGAAGTTTATTGTGCACCGCAATAACAACTCCAAAGCGAACAGCGAAAAACAACTACGACTATTCGTGTACATCTATCTATGATTTGACTAATGAATAATGCTTGCTGAATATAAATGTGTGTCCTCTTTTGCATGACGATGAAACGATCCTTCTTAAATGTCCAATTTCTTAAGCTTTGTTTCCTTGCCTTTCTTACAGTTAAAAAAAACCGCGCAAACCCGTCGGTCGGTCGGGAGAAAATGTGATCGTTCTCCTTACGACAGATTCTTACTGCTCGGTTTACTGCTACTAGACGACTTTCCAGCTGCTTTGGAGGGTTCCTCGTCACTACTGCTCTCACTGTCACTATCACTACTGCTGGTGGACGATGGGTCCTGCGCTGTCTTTGCATTCTTCGCCGGAATGGTGAGCGGGAACGGTTTACCCTTCGCCGCAAGCGCATCCTGCAGTCGCCGCAGTGCTGTTCGGTTAACATTTTCCAAACACGTCACTTTGAGACCCTGCTCCAGTGCAGCTAGTGCCTCTTCCGGCTTTTCCTTCGCTACCAGAATATCGACCATGCAGCTGTAGATGAGACCCTTACCCTTTTCCGAAACGTTCGATTCGCGCAGATGATCAATCAACCGTTGGCAGAGTGCAGCGTCCTTGGTATCGCGTGCCTGTTGAATAACCTTCTGGAACATGATGCGTGAACTGTTCGTCAGGTGCCGATTCCAGATAGTGTTTGCCTTTTCCACCGGTCCGTTAATGAAATAATGTATCCAGAGAGCGTTCACCGGCGCTAGCATACCCCACTTGGCGTAATTTTCCGCCAACTGTTCGTAACGCTCGTGCAGCTCGGGATGTTGGGCCAGTATGCCGGATGCACCACCGATCGGGAAATGTTTCGCTGCTACAATCGCTTCCTCCTTGCTCGTTACCTTCTCGATAGTTTGCTCCAGCTTGCGCAGATACTGGTCCGCATTGCCGTTCGACACGTTCGCGTGGCAGAGCCGATTGTCGAACGAGATGAGCCGCTTCAGATCGTCGGAAAGCAGGGAGCCGATACGATCAAACGTCGCCACATCACCGCTGATCGCGAGCTTGTTAAGGAAGTACTTGAACGTACGCGGAATGGGGAACAATTTCTGTTCCAGCAGGGCCAGCACCAGCGTGGATGCTTCCGAGAGACGATCGCGATTTATCAACGCTTCAATAATCGCCGACTGTTCGGTGAGATTTGGTGTAGCTGACGTTGCTTTCAACGATTCGTACGCCGCCAAAATATTGTCCGGATTGTTGGCTTTGATCGCTTGCTTTAAATCACGCATTGGTCCAGTAGCTTGGGGACGTTTCGTGGTAACCGGCTTCGTCGCAGGTTGTTTCGCATTCGGTGTGTTGCTTGTGGTGGGTTTATCAGCTTTTGGCTTTGCCCTTGCACTAGTGTCCTCCGGCGGTGCTTGCACTGGGATAGCAAACGGCACTTCATACCCATTGCTCTTCAAAAAGTCTCCCAACTCCATCAGGAAAGCATCAGACGGCGCAACACTTTCCTCCTGCATGCGTGTCCACAGTCCAAGCGATTTCGTCGCATCCTTCTCGGCGATATAGCTCTGCAACAGTTTGTGATAGATCTCGCTTCGGTCGATATGGCTCAGATCCTTGGTCGCCTCCATTAAGCCTTCCAGGCTGGCAGTTTTTCCCTCCTGCTGGTACCGTTCGCATGCCGTCTGAATGCGCTGGTAGCGGGTGCGTAAGCCAGGCGTTTCCAGAATTTTGCGCGCCTGCCGAATACGGCCACAGTCAACGAAAGCGAACACCAGGTCGTACAAACTGTTCACCTCTCCGTGCACTTCCGTGCTCAGGTCTGTCAAGCGCTGTAAGTTGGTAGCATCCTCGGCCTGTATCAACCGGCAGGTAAGTTCCGTTTTCCACGGTGTCAACCGATGCTTCTGACAGATGTCCGCAAACGTGCTCATGGCCGCCGGTAGATCATCGCGCACCAGATGCACCTTGATGAGCGATCCCAGAAATATGTTTTGCGGTGTAATGTAACCCTTGCACTGCAAATGCTCGAACAGTTGGTTCACTTGCTGCACGTTGCCCTTCTCGGCAAGTGTGTTAAGCAAACGCCAGCAGGCGCTATTGTACACAAAGTCAACCTCTCGCTGATTTTCGACCTTACCCGCTTCCGACGGTGCATTTTCCTCCAGGAAGCGAACAGCCTCATCGAAACGTTCTCCCTCGAGCAGACTCTGCGCCAACCGTATCACCTTCACACGATCCAGCATAAAGTCGGGCTGTCGGGCTTTAACGCTTTTCAGCAGCTCGAACGCTTCCTCGACCTTCCCGTTCGTGGCGTACATGTCGATCGTTAGCCCGTAAACGCCCGGACTGACGACGTAGTTTTCGCTCTCCAGCTTCTGCAGCACTTCCTTCGTTTTGGCGACATCGTTCGTCCGGATGGCCGAACGGATCAGCTGCGATTTCACACCGTTCGTGTTCTCCTTCCGTGCCTCCAGATCGGCGATGAGCCGCTCGAGCTGTGGCACGGATAGGTTCGACATCGAAGTCTTTGCCCGCTGCTGACTCTGGACCGGGGTGCGCTCCAGCTCGATCGGTTCCAGATCGCCCGCCGCCAGCTTCGATAGCATGGCCGATATTTCCGCCGTCATTTCGCTACCCATACGGTCCTGGATTTTCTCCGCCATAGTGTTACTGATCGAGAGGCCCTGCGCTACGAAGCCGGTTAGAATCGGTTGCATCATCTCGACCCGGTCGGTTTTGAAGGTGGACACAGCGTCGAAAATTAAGGCGCCCATCGTTTCCGCCTGCAGTGCTTCGGTGCTGCTTGCGTTGTCTGTTGCTTCTGCTCCGAGCTGTTCGCTTTCCTCTTCCACGGAACGTGCCCGCTTTAGGCCTGCATGCAGCGCATGTGCAAAGCGTACGTAAGCGTCAAAATCTCGTGAATGGAAAAGCGCTTGCACGAGCGGTTTACGGTACACGCCGGGCGAATAGTATGCACGGTACCGGGTAGCAATGTTGGCGGCCTCCTTCAGATTGTTCCGTTCAAGCGCCACGTACGCACAGCTAGAGCTGGCAACGGCCGGCGAAATACCGGCCGTACGGAGCAGCTGTATGACGATCTCGCTGTTGTTTACCGGCAGATTTGGAACGGCATATTCGCGTACCGTTTCGCTGCTCGGATAGATGCTGAATTTTTCCGACATCGCGCGCAACACATTCAGCACGCGTTCGGTACGTTCTTCGTTCGTTGCGGCAGCCTCGTTCGCGCACAGCAGTGGCCAGAAGAAATGTTGACGGATTGGTTGGTTCTGTTTCGCTAGCTCTTCCAGCAGGGCGAAACTTAATTCAATCGAGCCACCTTTCAGCGCTGTTTCGAGCGCGATCAGATACGCACGATCGTTCAGGCCGGCCTCCTGCAGTTCGTGACAAACGGCAGCCACTTTCGCTGCCGGTCGTTTCGCTCGCACCAGCTGTCGCACCAGGAAACTGCCCGTGTTTGCCAGCTCGCCATCGTTCTTCGAGGCACGGGGCATCGTACGGAGCAGTTTCATGCTTACGTCCTCATGGCCTCGGTTGATAAGACGAAGAATCACATTTACGGCGTCCTGGTTGTAGCCAGCTTGGCGACGAATTTTCTCAACCAGCTGGTCCACCAGCTCCGGATGGCCGTTGGTGGCGAGCGAATAGATGATCTCCAGTATGTCCTTATCGAGCAGGAATATTTCCTTCTGTTCGCAAGCGTCAATCGTTTTGCAGATGTAATCGATGTCGCCCTTGCGAGCGTAACCGCAGAGCAGCGTTGTGTACGTTTCGGCCGACGGCTGAAGACCAGCTTGTGCCATCACGGCCAGTATTCCCGTTGCCGATTCCAGATCGCTACAAATGCAGGATACGAGTGGAATTGTAAATAATGTCTTTTGAACCTAACGGATGAGAAGAACGCTACTTACTCTGCTTGAGAATGGCCCATGATCAGTGCGTTGAACACGTACTCATTTACCGGGAGTTGTTTTTCGCGCATAAACTCCAAAATTCTAGTGGCACCTTCAATGTCACCCTGCTGGCAGTAGCGTGAGATAAGCCGTTGGTATGTGACCCGATTCGGTTCGATACCCAACGATTGCATGTCGGCCAGGAATTCCGTCGGCGAGAAGGGATGCTCGTTGTCGAGATAGACCCGCAGCAAGGCATTGTAGTGCGACACGTCCATGGCAACGTTCAGGTTCTGTAACGTTTTCCATATCTCCTGCACTAGTGCGGTACGCACTTCGGGCAATTCTTCCGGGACAAGATTGCCTGAAAAATTCTAGTGGCACCTTCAATGTCACCCTGCTGGCAGTAGCGTGAGATAAGCCGTTGGTATGTGACCCGATTCGGTTCGATACCCAACGATTGCATGTCGGCCAGGAATTCCGTCGGCGAGAAGGGATGCTCGTTGTCGAGATAGACCCGCAGCAAGGCATTGTAGTGCGACACGTCCATGGCAACGTTCAGGTTCTGTAACGTTTTCCATATCTCCTGCACTAGTGCGGTACGCACTTCGGGCAATTCTTCCGGGACAAGATTGCCTGAAAAATTCTAGTGGCACCTTCAATGTCACCCTGCTGGCAGTAGCGTGAGATAAGCCGTTGGTATGTGACCCGATTCGGTTCGATACCCAACGATTGCATGTCGGCCAGGAATTCCGTCGGCGAGAAGGGATGCTCGTTGTCGAGATAGACCCGCAGCAAGGCATTGTAGTGCGACACGTCCATGGCAACGTTCAGGTTCTGTAACGTTTTCCATATCTCCTGCACTAGTGCGGTACGCACTTCGGGCAATTCTTCCGGGACAAGATTGCCTGAAAAATTCTAGTGGCACCTTCAATGTCACCCTGCTGGCAGTAGCGTGAGATAAGCCGTTGGTATGTGACCCGATTCGGTTCGATACCCAACGATTGCATGTCGGCCAGGAATTCCGTCGGCGAGAAGGGATGCTCGTTGTCGAGATAGACCCGCAGCAAGGCATTGTAGTGCGACACGTCCATGGCAACGTTCAGGTTCTGTAACGTTTTCCATATCTCCTGCACTAGTGCGGTACGCACTTCGGGTAATTCTTCCGGGACAAGATTGCCTGATGGATTGCGAAAAAAAAACAAATATTTTAATGTGGCCTTGGTCGTGTGAAAGAGTCGAATGCTTACCACAGCATCTAATCACCAACAGTGACTGTGCGCTGGTGGCCGATCGATTGATGCGAATTTCTTCCAGCACCTCCTCCAGGTCCCGCCGAGAGATTCGTCCCGAACGGCGCACATCCTCGTCCAACCGCTTCAATGACCTATCAAGTCCATTCTTGCTTTTGGTGGCTGCAGTTGCAAAACTACTGAAATTACGAAATTTGTTTCATTAATGTTTTCCATTGTTACCGGGGCTCGACATGTTGCGTAATTGTGCCGGCGTGAGTCCCGGGGGATGGGGAACCCAATGTTTCGGGGCAGACAATCGTTCCCATACCTGGTGAAATTTCCACACAAACACTGCGATTGCTGGACGAAGCTGCTTTCCGTTTCCCGTGCCGTGCTAAACACCAAATTTCGTGCGAAACCGGCGAAATATCGCACAAATTTGCTCGACCGCAGAATCGAGGCCATGTTTTCTGACGAAAGCGTGCACGAACAATGGGCTTTGACGGATCGCGCATGTGACAGCCAAACGCGGAACAAACGTCAAACTGCTCGCTGTCACAACAATGTGCCCGGCAGGCATAGAAAAAAAAAAACACAAAAACGTATCAACAGAAAGCACGTGAAATTGTGCCGGATTTTCGAAGGTGTACCGAAACCGTTTCAGCATGGCCACAAAACCACTGATCTATCTGGAGGAGTACAAACTAAAGCAGGATGCAAACGATTACGGTTTGGCGGACGAATTGTGGGACTTTGAGCGGTTTAAGCAGCAGCTGCAAATCGTCGTGGTACGGTACGAAGAAGACGAGCTGGAGTTCGACATGATCGGTGTGAACTGTGCCGTAGCAAACGTGTTCCGTCGGCTGATGCTGAGCGAGGTGCCTAGTATGGCAATTGAAAAGGTGCACATTTACAACAACACCTCAATCATCCAGGACGAGGTGTTGGCTCATCGGTTGGGCTTGATTCCGCTGCGTGCCGATCCACGCATGTTCGAGTACAAAGCAAACGAAACCGATCCTCCGACGGCACAGGATACGCTGGAGTTTGAGCTGAAGGTGAAATGCACCCGCAAAACGAAGGAACCGAACGAGATGACGAATAACGACAATATGTACAAAAATCACAGCATCTATTCGGGCCAGATCAAGTGGATTCCGATGCTTTCCGTTTCCCGTGCCGTGCTAAACACCAGATTTCGTGCGAAACCGGCGAAATATCGCACAAATTTGCTCGACCGCAGTATCGAGGCCATGTTTTCTGACGAAAGCGTGCACGAACAATGGGCTTTGACGGATCGCGCATGTGACAGCCAAACGCGGAACAAACGTCAAACTGCTCGCTGTCACAACAATGTGCCCGGCAGGCATAGAAAAAAAAAAACACAAAAACGTATCAACAGAAAGCACGTGAAATTGTGCCGGATTTTCGAAGGTGTACCGAAACCGTTTCAGCATGGCCACAAAACCACTGATCTATCTGGAGGAGTACAAACTAAAGCAGGATGCAAACGATTACGGTTTGGCGGATGAATTGTGGGACTTTGAGCGGTTTAAGCAGCAGCTGCAAATCGTCGTGGTACGGTACGAAGAAGACGAGCTGGAGTTCGACATGATCGGTGTGAACTGTGCCGTAGCAAACGTGTTCCGTCGGCTGATGCTGAGCGAGGTGCCTAGTATGGCAATTGAAAAGGTGCACATTTACAACAACACCTCAATCATCCAGGACGAGGTGTTGGCTCATCGGTTGGGCTTGATTCCGCTGCGTGCCGATCCACGCATGTTCGAGTACAAAGCAAACGAAACCGATCCTCCGACGGCACAGGATACGCTGGAGTTTGAGCTGAAGGTGAAATGCACCCGCAAAACGAAGGAACCGAACGAGATGACGAATAACGACAATATGTACAAAAATCACAGCATCTATTCGGGCCAGATCAAGTGGATTCCGATTGGGAATCAATCGACCGTATACACGGAGCAGGCGGTTGGTCCGATTGATGATGATATTCTGATCAGTAAAATGCGGCCCGGGCACGAATTCGACATTAAACTGTTTGCGGTGAAAGGGGTCGGCAAGGATCATGCCAAGTTTTCGCCCGTTGCAACCGTCTCTTATCGCTTGCTGCCGGATATTAAGCTGAATCGACCGGTGATGGGAAATGATGCACGGTTGCTGCAGAAATGCTTCTCGCCGGGGGTGATCGGGATCGCCAAGGATGAGGAGGCGTATGTGAAAGATGCCCGGTACGATAGTTGCAGCAGGAACGTGTACCGATATCCTCAGATTTCGGATGCCGTTACGATAGCCCGTGTTCGGAATCATTTCATATTTACGGTCGAGTCGCTTGGTGCCCTAAAGCCGGACGTTATCTTTGTGGAGGCGGTGAAGGTGCTGAAGAAAAAGTGTCGCATGTTTTTGGATGAAATAAAGGGTAATTGAAGCGGTACGTTGTGTCAGATGCAGAGAGTTGGTGTTACCATTGCCTTCGGTGAAAGAAATCAGAGAAGTTTTGCCAATTACAGTAACAAGTTAAAATATTACCCATCAGAAGGCTTAAGATCTTCTCTTTTTATTTTCCTTATCCTAAGCAAACTCTTTATCGATATATCAAATTATCTGTCGCGCATAATTCGGAGTAAAACTAAAAAAACGCACAACAAGTGTATGTCACAATAAAATTACTTTATGTTCCACCGGTTCGTCATTCACAATTCGCAAAGCTGCTTCCGAAGTAAACCATAACTTACAATTTATTTCTTTTGCTCCCTAGCGGTGGCTTTTGCAAATTGAACGCATCGCCCCCAGTTGCAGACATTGTCCCGAATCCAAACCCTAACCGGTTTCCGAACCCATCGCTACCGGCCGTACTGGCTCCGGTGTTTAATCCAAAAAAGTTCGTCTGTCCGAAGGCACCTTTGCTTTGGTCGGCCCCTGTCAATCCTGAACCTGCCCCGGACCACAGCGATGTTCCGGCACCCGTTTGCCGTAGCGAGACGCCAAAGCTCACATTACCCATCACGGTCGAGAATGGTGTCGGTCCGGAGGAGATGTTGAGCGCAAACTTGTCCGCCACGTTAGCACCCTCCTTCGCTGCTTCGCTGCTCTCGAACACATCCGTATTATCGCGCAGCAGATATCGCCTCAGGTTAAGGTACTGTTCCTTCTGTGTTTCCACCTTCTGGTGCAGTTCATGTAGACGACCCGCAAGCGCCACAAAGCTTTAGTAGATCTGCTGAAGGCAAAGCTCTGATTCATACTTTCCTATCAGCTCGATGAAGTACTGCAAGGGCAACGTGTTTTCGAACTGCAGCCCGGCGGGCGTTTCCTGCGTGCGCTGTGCCATGTCCGCCTGGCGCGTAATGCCGGACGTTTCGTGCCGTAACATCTTAATCGCGCTCTGATTGTTGTTCAGGCTGTTTGACATTTCCGCCAGAATACTGGTCAGGCTTTTTATTTCGTTCGATACATTCGACATCTTGCGGGCGGACGAACGTGCAATGTCTGAGCCGATGGTTTTCTGCTTCTTGATGTGCTCTTTCAGATGTTCTACGGTGCTGATGATTTCCTGGGGCACTTGCGATTCCTTCGCTTTCGTATTATCGTTCTTACCTTCAACGGATTTGGGCAAGTTAGCGTTTATGTCTACTCCTCCCAAGCCAACGGTGGTTGTGGCGGACGTTGCTGGGGCTGCCGCAACCGTGGCTGTAGCTGTTGGTTTGGCAGCACCAAAAAGACCTCCACCGGCGGTATTTCCTAAACCGAGCGTGTTGGTACCACCGGTTGTTGCGGTAGCCGCTGTCCCGAAATTTAGCGTTGGCACCGCAAATGTGGACGTCGATGTTGCTGTGGCTGTAGTACCGGCCGACACGCTCAGTCCTCCGAAGGGGCTTGCGGCACTGGTGGAAGTTGTTCCCAGCCCGAACGAGAGTGGTGCCGCAGCCGTCGTTGTGGCTGGCTTTCCAAAGCTAAATCCAGGCAATGCGGTAGCCGTCGTTGTCGCTGCGGTAGCAGTCGCAGCAGTTCCGAAAGAAAACCCCGTCGCTGGTGCAGGCGCCGCCGCTTGTGCAGGCGCTATGCTAGCGATGCTCGTTGTTGTTGCTGGCGTGCCAAATGAAAAGGCAGGCGCCGACGTTGTTGGGGTGCCGAAAGTGAATCCGGACATCGTTACACCGTTTCGCTCGGGGTGGTTTGAACGTGAACACTGCCACAAGTCCGGCAAATAGGGCAAATTTTCCCACAAACGAATTTGTTTTCCTCGCAAGAAAACGAGGGAAAGCACGCAACGAGCTGATGGATGGCCGAGCGTTGTGAAATGACAAACAA
>LULA01016100.1:0-24223 GCA_002091835.1 Anopheles maculatus | reverse complement strand
AAGTAATTCTAAGATAAGGTAATTTAGGAAAAGCTATTCTTCCGTAAATGCCTGTGCAAGAGGTGTAGCGAAAACTGTCGCTTATGTACAAAGAAGGATGAAAGGAAAAACAAGAAATTGATTAGGATTGCAAGCAGCCAACGGCAGTGCGATAAACGTGTGTAAATGATTAGAAGCAGATCGGCGATAGTTTGAATGAGACAGATATAGTGTGAATGCATCAAAAACACGTAGCCAATAAATTTAATTTATTGAATGTCCCAATTTTTTGGGCAGCAAACGGAAGGGGTCATGATCGAATGCAGAAATATGGCTAATAATTATTAGACAAATCCTTACTCAGATGTGTGAGCCGAAGAGGGAGACAAAACACACATGGTAAGACTGTGAACCAAAAAAAAAAAACATCTGAGTTCACTCAAACCCCGTATTGCGGGCGTATTTGCAGAATACAAGTAAGATCACACACACACTTAGCAATACAGTATAGAACAACAAACTAATTTTAGCTAGTTCGAAGGACTTGAGAGAGCCGTGCAGGTGTAACGGAACGAGACTACTTTGGCAAGTTGCGCGACTGTGCTGAACTACTAAACTAGACTAATGAATAGAGGTGAAAATGCGATGTACAGGTTCGGTGCTATTGAGGGGGATAAGCGGAGGAGGAGTATTGAATGGATGAATGAATGAATTGAACCAGAGATGAAAGATATCAAACGAAGGTGAACGATGTGCTAATATGAAAGAGTGGAAAAATTGCAACAAACAAATGTGCAAGACACTAAAGCAAGAAGAGCAACATGTTAAACATGTTGAAACGTAAAAATTCTATGCAGTTTAAGAAAGAACATCAATACCGAGAACGGTAAATGAGTATCAAAGACACACACACACAATAAGTGATAAAACTGAGCGAATAAGCAACAGTCGCGGATGCAACACACATACACACGATAAGTTAAAAGTGGATCGTGCAAGAAAGCCCGTACCCGTTGAAATCTCTTAGCTGTAAAAAGAAAACCCTGAATGAAAAGTATGAATGGGGACAATTACACGCGAAAGGAATGGTTGTAAGTGAATGTTTGGGAAGTAATTCTAAGATAAGGTAATTTAGGAAAAGCTATTCTTCCGTAAATGCCTGTGCAAGAGGTGTAGCGAAAACTGTCGCTTATGTACAAAGAAGGATGAGTAGGAAGGGGAAAAATTCCCCGCGAAAGGAATGGTTGTAAGTGAATGTTTGGGAAGTAATTCTAAGATAAGGTAATTTAGGAAAAGCTATTCTTCCGTAAATGCCTGTGCAAGAGGTGTAGCGAAAACTGTCGCTTATGTACAAAGAAGGATGAAAGGAAAAACAAGAAATTGATTAGGATTGCAAGCAGCCAACGGCAGTGCGATAAACGTGTGTAAATGATTAGAAGCAGATCGGCGATAGTTTGAATGAGACAGATATAGTGTGAATGCATCAAAAACACGTAGCCAATAAATTTAATTTATTGAATGTCCCAATTTTTTGGGCAGCAAACGGAAGGGGTCATGATCGAATGCAGAAATATGGCTAATAATTATTAGACAAATCCTTACTCAGATGTGTGAAATTTGCAAACGAAAAGCTCACGATCAATTTTTTTTCTATGTTCTATGTTCTACGTTAATGGAACGGTCGGGCTTCGATTACTGTTTACATTTGTGGTACGAAGAAAGTACGCAGTGAGCGTCACTGGATCGCCAACATAAACGCAAAACAGGAATATTACTTTTAGGAGGCTATCTCTGATTATTTGATGTGTGGAAAGTTTTTTTTTTGTCTTGTTTTGGGAGGAAAAGAAACTAATAATATTGCGAATCGTACCAGTTGAGGAGTACGACACGAACGAAGAATGGTGGTAGTAAAAACTAAGCACTCTTGTTTGTTGATTCTGTTCTTTCTCAGCAGAGAAATGAAGTTGTCTGTATTCGTTTTGCTCATAGTCAAACATGTAAAATATACACTCAAAGATAAGGAGAAAGCGTGCACGAATGTGCTGCGGCGAGCGAGCGGTGATTGAAGACATTAAAAGTGGGGCGGGATAAATAGTTGAAAGTTGAGAGGGATGTATCATATAAATGGTTGAGGGTAGTGTTAAGGGTGAAATGCTCCAATAAATCCCGTCGACGTTGGGCTGTACATTATGGAAAAAAGATGCAAAGAAGAGACGAGCCAGATATAAAGCTTGACGAACGTGTCGTAAAACAAAAGACAGAATGTGCTCACTTTACACGGCTGCGGAAGAAGGGAACAGCTGGTGAAGGAAGTGTTGTAACGGAGAGAATGTTCGTGTCGAATACTGAACAAAACACACAAACACACACACACATACACACATACACCCACAACAAAATCATCCGTATCTTAGCAAAGTAATACATGATTAGATAAATCAAATTAAACTAAATAAGTGATAAAACTGAGCGAATAAGCAACAGTCGCGGATGCAACACACATACACACGATAAGTTAAAAGTGGATCGTGCAAGAAAGCCCGTACCCGTTGAAATCTCTTAGCTGTAAAAAGAAAACCCTGAATGAAAAGTATGAATGGGGACAATTAGACGCGAAAGGAATGGTTGTAAGTGAATGTTTGGAAAGTAATTCTAAGATAAGGTAATTTAGGAAAAGCTATTCTTCCGTAAATGCCTGTGCAAGAGGTGTAGCGAAAACTGTCGCTTATGTACAAAGAAGGATGAAAGGAAAAACAAGAAATTGATTAGGATTGCAAGCAGCCAACGGCAGTGCGATAAACGTGTGTAAATGATTAGAAGCAGATCGGCGATAGTTTGAATGAGACAGATATAGTGTGAATGCATCAAAAACACGTAGCCAATAAATTTAATTTATTGAATGTCCCAATTTTTTGGGCAGCAAACGGAAGGGGTCATGATCGAATGCAGAAATATGGCTAATAATTATTAGACAAATCCTTACTCAGATGTGTGAGCCGAAGAGGGAGACAAAACACACATGGTAAGACTGTGAACCAAAAAAAAAAAACATCTGAGTTCACTCAAACCCCGTATTGCGGGCGTATTTGCAGAATACAAGTAAGATCACACACACACTTAGCAATACAGTATAGAACAACAAACTAATTTTAGCTAGTTCGAAGGACTTGAGAGAGCCGTGCAGGTGTAACGGAACGAGACTACTTTGGCAAGTTGCGCGACTGTGCTGAACTACTAAACTAGACTTAAACAAAATTCATAATGACTAACTTTTATTTTTCCCCCTTTTTCCCCCCTTCCTCGCGAACGCGTCTAAGAGGAGGGGTTTGTCAGTTTTGGACGGAGTTCATGTATCAGAGGTGTACGTGAGTACTGGTATACAATCGCACGGTAGTTTGAGTGGAGAAGTTTCGTCAAGCTCTACTATGGCCGGTTGACAGTCAGTAACCCTTGAGCATAACTCATCAGGAATACTGTTGTCGGTGCTGACTTTTGGCCCCAGATAGGTGAAATTTTGGACGACTTCGAAGGTGCGATCATCCATCTGCACATCACTCATGCGTAAATTAGTATTTGTTGGCAGACACGCTGGTAATGGCAGATGTTCAGTGCCGCCTGCTCAATCCTTTGGTAAGCTTCTGCTACACAGGAAAGCCTCAAACCAGTGATACCAAGATCTTATTGAAGATGGTGCCCGAAGTTTCCACGTCCGAGTCACGGATGGCCCTCTCTAGCGCCAGATTGAATCGAAGACAAGCAAGGCTATCTCCCTGGCGCTGGCCCTTGATGGTAGCAAAGTTCCATCCACCTTCACCTGGCATATGATGTTGGCCATTATCAATTTTATAAACTCGATAAGCTTGCCCGGGATAGGAAAAGAACATATTGCATCATACAGTTTTACCCTGGTCATGCTGTCATATGCGGCTTTAAAATCGATGGTAAGATGTAGAAGAGTGTGGAGAAGGCTGCTGTGCTATGTTCTCCAATATTTGCCACATGGTAAAGATCTGGTCAGTAATATTTTTTTTCTCTGTCAACTTTTTATTATTCAATAGATAATGGGTGTTGTGGATGGTAGTTCGAACTGTTTATTTTATTTCGCTCTACATAAACAGATTAAATACCATCAAACACTCCCGCAAACCATGGGAAAGATAAACATTATTTTAAACTTGCTATTACCCTGCCGTTGCCCTCCTGGACATCAAATGATCGGCATTAATCAGGGGCATCGTTAAGGGGTCACCCTGTTTGTGGTGTTTCCCAATGAGGGATTCCCAGACCGCATGTCAGACAGGTCATGCTGTCATGCTTCTGTGAAGAGGGAATCTAGCAAAACAAAACCAAAAAAAACGCACACCCTTGCACCCCGGGAAATGAGAGGAAAAATATGTTTCCTAAGCGGTAGTTGCTGTGTGATGTAAGCGGTCGGAAGATGCATCCTTTGCAGCATGGGAGATAGTGAACACGGCGTTGCGGTGGATAATTGTGATTAATTGTTTGTCGCATCGGTTGCGCGTGTTAAACGGACGGTGTGCGCCAACAATTCACACGGCACGCGTCACCGGCATTTATCGATTCGATGACATGACGTTAATGGGGCCCGATCGTTGCATTTGCTACAATTTGGATAAGCAGTTTCAGATATTGGTCATTATGGAGGTGCCTCATTAGGGTTGCGTCCAAAAGCCGGGATTAGTGAAGAAATATGATTGGTGCAAAACATTGTTAAAAGTATTAATTAGTGATTTGTACGTATTCAATAATGTTTGTTACATGTAAAGGTTCAATAATATTTCATTCCTTTTTATCGTGCTTATCTTCGTCCTTGCAAGATACCAAGATTCCGGAAGCTCCGATAAATTACCAACTAATTCGACCAAACTCTGATCGATTCTAATGATGTAACTTCATTTTAAAAATCATTTCGATTTTATCGCCTCTTTTCCGATGTATTCCATTCATTTTTCCCACACTCGTACTATTTGTCACAGCGACCCGAAACTAATTGAAGTCATCAAAACAAAAATAAAATCTCAGCATAAACGCTTTCGAAGACTCCCTTCAATTCCACCCTAGCCATGCATACACGTATGTTTGATGCGAAAGGAAGCGATTATATCCATATCTAAATCCGTCATCACCCTCCGGAACCGGAACCAGAGCCATGTTACAGCAAATATTGTTGTCACCCTTTGCTGCTGTTGCTTTATGGAACAACCGACTGCACGTCGACCGACGACGATACATAAACTTGAAACCGCCACTTCCATACGACCTGTGACACGCCTCACTAGCGCGTCTGCCCCGTCCATGGCCAAACGGTACGGTGGTGACAGGGCGGCCAAGGGTTCAACGTGAAGGTGCACGATAAATTATAGGGTACTTGAAGAAATTAGCAATGTCAATAGCACTGGTGAAGAACGTACGCATAGCGATTCATGCTGCCGACGCACCGGCACGCGCTGGGCTGGGATGGAACCGCCGGAAGGCACCTCAACCTCGTTGAACGGCGTTAGTTCCGGGTAGAATGGGTGCTGTGTGTGTTTTGTTTGTTGAAAGTATTCTTCTTTATCTTCTTTAACTTCTTCTGAAACTTCTTTATCTAAGATATCTACGAATCTCTTGATATCTAATGCATTATGATCCTTCCGATCGTTGTTTATCATACGCTGATAAATCATAAAAGCTAACATTATAGTCCCAGTACTCACATACGCCTCTGAGACTCTGTCTAAATCTGACGAAACCCTCTTAGCCGCGTTCGAGAGGAAGATGCTCAGAAGGATTTTAGGCCCCGTTTGTGTGGAAGGACAATGGAGAAGGAGCCGCTACAATGACGAGCTCGACGAGCCGTATGGTGATCTAACCATCGTGCAGCGATTTAGGCTCGCCAAACTCCGGTGGGCTGGTCATGTCATGAGAATGGCACCGGACGACCCAACCCGTTAAGTCCTTTTAGGCCGTCCACATGGACAGAAGAGGCATGGTAGGAGGTCCAAATTGAGATGGAGTGATGGCGTTGGTGCGTCCGCTAGAACGGCTAGGATATTGGATTGCCAGACGACGGCGCTGGACCGTGGCTTCGACAAGAACTTGAGGCCTTAAGCTAAGGATTCCAAGGTTAGTAGATAGATTCTAAGTGTGCTTCGTAGTCTTGGCTCGCTGCAGAAGTCCTCGATACGGTCCGGTCCCAGTGATAAGTCTAAATCGCTGGACAATTGGAAGATGCGAGCGTAATGCTCTTAGTGCTAGGCGGCTCATCTATTGTCCTTTACGGGATATTTAGAGGTTCGGGACTATTCCCAGCGAATTAAACCATCTCCTTGAACGTTTCTCTCGCAGGCATTGGCTTAAATGTTGAGGACTACCGGTAGCAAATTATCAGCTAGTAGAAGACGTGCACGATCGATTTAAACGGGGAAAGTGTCTCACACAACGAACAACTTTTCCTCCTCTTTATACTCCATTTGAATTTTGTAAAATGTGATCACAGTCTTTGGAACAAAGTGTCTCAACATCAGATTTATTTCCACCAGTATATTGACACATAAAGCCGAAGACAAGTCCATCCAACACACTACATCTTCATGTGGGGCTTCTTGAAGGATATGTGAACTTCTGGATAGGAATTTCACACTTTCTGCTATGTTCTCGAAAGAATTAGCATAGGCAGAGTTATATCGTTGAAGAGATAGTTGGAAACTATCAAAGAGGATTCCGTAACGGGAAATCAACCACTGAACAGATATTCAACATGCGGCAAATCTTGGAGAAGATGGCGGAACAGCAGCTACACTCCTACCATCTCTTCATTGATTTTAAAGCTGCATACGATAGCATAGCCAGGGTAAAAATATACGACGCAATGAGCTCATTTGGAATCCCGGCCAAGCTTACCAGGCTTATACGTATGACGATGACCAACATCACATGCCAGGTGAAGGTGGATGGAAAACTCTCAGGACCCTTTGCTACCACCAAGGGTCTGCGCCAGGGAGACGGGCTTGCTTGCCTCCTTTTAAATCTGACGCTAGAGAGGGCCATCCGAGACTCGGAGGTGGAAACTTCGGGGACCATCTTCTATAAGTCACTCCAGATCTTGGCATACGCTGATGACATAGACATCATTGGTTTGAGGCGCTCCTATGTAGCAGAAGCTTACCAAAGGATCGAGCATGCGGCACTGAACCTCGGATTGGAGATTAACGAGGCAAAAACCAAAATGATGGTGGCACCACCAGCGGCCTTGCTAACAAACACCTGATTTACGCAGGGGTGATGTACAGATAGGTGTATAGCACCTTCGAAGTCGTCCAAAACTTCACCTATCTGGGGTCAAAAGTCAGCACCGACAACAACATAGACGTTGAGTTGGGCGCAAGGGTGCTGGCTGCCAACCGGTCATACTACAGCCTGAGGAAACTTCTCCACTCAAAATACCTGTCACGACGGACGAAGCTGGGACTGTACAAAACCTTTATAGTCCCAGTACTCACATACGCCTCTGACACATGGACTCTGTCCAAAACTGACGAAATCCTCTTAGCCGCGTTCGAGAGGAAGATGCTCAGAAGGATTTTTGGCCCCGTATGTGTGGAAGGACAATGGAGGAGCCGCTACAACGACGAGCTCTATGAGCTGTACGGTGATCTTACCATCGTGCAGCGAATTAGGCTCGCCAGGCTCCGGTGGGCTGGTCATGTCATGAGAATGGCACCGGACGACCCAGCCCGTAAAGTCCTTTTAGGCCGTCCACATGGACAGAGGAGGCGTGGAAGACTCAAACTGAGATGGAATGATGGCGTTGGTGCGTCCGCCAGAACGGCCAGGATATTGGATCGGCAGACGATGGTGCTAGACATTGAGCTGTATCGAGGATTGTTGCAGAAGGCCAAGACCGCGAAGCGGTTGTAACGCCTGATAAATAAAGTAAGCATGTGTGGAAGGACTATCGAGGAAACCACTGAAACGACAAAGCTCGTCAGCGATTTAGGCTCGCGACCGGAGACAGCGATTTAGGCTCACCAGGCTCCGTTGGGCTGGTCATGTCATGAGAATGGCATCGGACGACCCAGCCCCTAAAGTCCTTTTAGTCCGTCCACATTGACAGTGGAGGCGTGGTAGGCCTAAATCGAGATGGAGTGATGGCGTTGATGCGTCCGCCAGAACGGCCGGGATATTGGATTGGCAGACGCTGGCGCTAGACCGTGAGCTGTATTGAGGATTGTTGCAGCAGGCCAAGACCGCAAAGTGGTTGTAGCGACTGATAAGTAAGTAAGTAAGAATTTAGAATTTTACCCATTTGTCCCCTTATTACGGACTATGGACTATCGATCAATAGTGAATCTATTTTAACAATCCGAAGTCGTAATTTGAGATTGCATATCCATTTCTGTATAAATTCTTAACCTCTGTGCTTGGTGGGACCTGCGTGGCATCTTGTGTATTGAGTTGCTTTCACCAAATAGATTGGATTATTTGCGATTCGGTACTACAGTGAAGTACAAAGATGATAAATTTTAGTCGGTTTCGATAGACATTACCATGATACAGTTTCGAAAAATTATACATGCAACAAAACAAAAACAAGTAAAAAGCCATCAAAAACCGATTGTTATTTAGATTGCACCTTTCAAGTGTGCCGTGTTTGGGCCACAACTTCCACAACTCTTATCAAGCTAAATCTTATCCATCCCTTAAATCCATATGGTTGCTTTCTCCACTTCAAAACGCTTCACAATCCGCTGACCCTACGCACACTTGATAGAGACATGACAAATCGTCAATGAAGTGCAAAGCAAACCAGAGCAGTGAAAAATGGAAGCCAAACGCGCAACACACCACAAACGCATACAAAAACCATCGCCATCCAAACCAATCGTCACCGGCACGTGGGAAACACGCGCCGAAACCATCGGAACCTCGTGCCACCGGCGGAAAATTGTTGTATTTATACGCTCGAGGCGATCGAAATCTAGCGTTTGTGTCCCAGCGTCGGTACCGAGGGTTCTGTTCACAAAGTGGAAAAGCAGGAAGGTACCTGCAAACGGCTAGACTTTTGCGCCGGCTTAAACCGCGCACCGTGTGTGTGTTGTGTGAAATCAATTTCCGGACAGTGCCCTTCGTCCAAGGAAAAGGGGCCGAACGGGTGCCCTACCCGCTTGTCCTACCAGCTTCAATTGGATTAGGATTTATTTTTATTTGCATTTAATATTATATTTATAATGTTTCCTCCCGCACGCATGTTCGCCGTTGTTCCCCTCCGGTCTGTTTCTCAATATGTTTTCGTGGTTTTAATTGTTGGGTTGTTGCTGTTTCCCATTGCATCCTTTCCCCGTGACGTACTTATCCACTGATAATGATGTTCGCGCCGACATCGGATTGGATGAAAGGGCATGCAACAATGACGGTCACCGGTTTCAAAGGGGAATAAAAAAGGCCTTTTGTGGGAATGCACATTGGCCACAGTGGATTAGCTTTGCTGGTGAAATTGTAAAACCGATGTACCGCGTGTACACTTCGAAATAAGCCGTCTTTCTATCACCGCAGTTCCATTTGAATGTAAATTAGTTGGTATGGATTTGGAAACGTAAATCGGACCGATTGGTTGATGCTGCCAGGCGCAGCGGTTAGACACTGTTAGTAAGACTGCGTGGGAAAGGATAATAAATGGTGTGTGTTTGCTTCTACAAGTCACAACCCGTGGTTTGGGTTCTAAGTAAAGGAGTATACAATTGTTTTAAACATAATTTTAAATGATTTCGGCCTATTTTTATATCGCAAACGTTCATCAGATAACTCAACAATCTGGTAAATAAGCTCACTAAAAGAGCTAAGAAGAAACTTAATTAACAAATTGCTAAAATGATGTTTTACCGATGGAGAATGAGGAAGAATTTAACAAATTAAACAATTTTCGTTACACCCAAGAGAGCAGGGATTATTTCAATCATATATCCTTTTTCATACGATGTCTCCAATGTCTATTTCTTGTTAACTTTTGTGCTCGTTATAGCTATAGTCTCCTGAGAACTAGGATAAGATTCTTAGGACTAGACTGCCTCGACAATGCCTCTACGATAATTTCGGTGCATACGAGGCTTTAAGCGATGCCTCCCTTTACTCCCAACTTGTCAAACAACCTAACCACACTATTAATAAAGACTAACACCAACATAATATGTTAGGCCGCCTCTAAAAACCTCTGTTAGCAGATTTATTGGGATACACCGTAAACACTCCTAATTCATCATAATCACACATGTCCAGTACGCCGGGAAACGGACAGGTTTGCGTTCCGCCAAAAGGTAATAGAACTTCGAAATTTTTGAACCTGGAACATATAAGGTGACATAAAAAGCAGGAACTACATTGTAAAGAACTTTTTTGGTCTTTTGAAAGGATTCGAATGTCCTCGCGTGTGAATGGCACAAACGATTCAGTCATTACAAAAATCAGTACTAACGATTGTAGACGACGGCACTCCATCTTGAGAAGTTCAGAAATCTCTTTAGACAGGCTTTTTACTTAAAGCTATTTATATTTTAAAATTTTAATGTTAATTTATCTTAACATTATCACTAGAATATCTAACATTATCAGTAGAACATCTTTTTGAATTCCAAATTTTACGCGTTGCTGAATAGTCAGTCCTGCGTACGGGTAGACGTTCCGGATGTGACATGCGTGCTTTTCGTGTAAACCATATTGACGGCTTTACCGTCATGGCCATAGGACAACACCAAATTTTTTGCACTGAAACTAGTTTCAAATTAGACATGTTTGACCAGCAAAAATGTATATTATTGTCTATATTGATGATATCAAATCGCTGTTATAAAGTTCTTTCGGTTGAAAAATCATTAAATTTTCCTATACTTCGCCGAATAGTGTTAAAGACTGCTGAAGATTTATAACAAGTTTAATGAGGTATGAACCTATTTAAAAACAATCACTTGGCTATCTTCAACGATACAAACACCATACAATCCAAAAAGCCCGCATTCCTCTCCTGCACCTGCAATGCTCACAGGGGTTTTTGCATTTTCCCTAAAAACACTGCACAAAAACATCAACCCCAAACCAGGGTATCAGGGCGCATGCGGGCCATTTTGCACCGAAAGGGTGCTGAAAGTCTGCACGGTATCGATTTACCCGTCATTTGCAGCACCAAACCGCCAACTGAACCCCCCGTGGAGCTAAATTGACCCATTATGAAGTCACCCAAACAATAAGTTTTTGGAAGATATTTTCTGTACGGTGCATGTTTGACGCTACCGGCTCCTTTTTGTGTAGTTGTGGTAAAAAGGAAATTCACAGAGCTACAGCTGAAGTTGCCCGAACGATTAAAGCAACAACGCTTCCCGTGTTTACTGGTTCGCAGACAGGAAGGAATCGGTGTGAGACATCAGAACCAGAACCGTACGCACAAACGAATGGGCGTGTCAAACGCAGATGGAATGCCACCCCAGCTCATTGTCTGCAGGACGTGTGGAGGGAAAACTCGACAAAACAGACACAACCCGAACCACATTGAATTGGTAGCGTTTCGCTAAACTTTATTGTGTTCCGATTTTACCGTAAGAGCACTTATGTTTGTACAGTGGCAATGCTTAAGAAGCTGTGGTGCTTCGTATTCTAACATCTTAAGAGTACGTGAATTGAGTCATAACTTAAGGTCTCCACAAAGCGATCTCCGTGGCAAGATAATACTATGGTCAAACTTGAGTCCGTTCGGAAGCGTCTAATATCACAAATTGTTTGTTCAGGTTGTTGCTTATAGGAGTCGGTGTAGTATCTGCATCACAGATGCTAGCAGAAGCAGTGATAAGGTGAGTCGGGTTGTACCCGATCCGCTATCGAGCTGTCCAAGCTTCGGTTTAAAGTCGTAGCAGGTAGGGAAGTTTGCGGGAACCGGAAGCATCTCCGAGCTGTCACCAACCTTCAGCACTAATGACATGCCAATCTCGGCATGGAACTCTATGTGACAGTGGAATAGCCAATATCCTGCAATACAGAGAGAACAGTAAGCCGTTAGCAAGTCTTTGAAGGGCGAAGAACCCACAGTTACCAAACACAACACCTACCAGGATTGTTCGCGATGAACCGAATGATGGTATAGCCACCGTCAGGAATGGTTACCGTGTCCTTGATTGGAGCTTTCTTAAGTCTTCTCGGTAACCGACCCTCCTCATCCATACGACGAATGTCCTCCACGGTCGTGTTTCGACTCACACGATCCATACCCACCACACGGAACGCATGGCCGTGCAGATGGAATGGATGGTTCGCATCGAACGTGTATCCCTCGTCGATCATCACCATCTCCACCGTGGCATGCAGCGGTATCTGGATCACGTGACTACATTCGCAGAACTCCTCCCGACAGTTCCGATCGCGTACGCTCGTCTCGTTGCAGAACTGGCTCTCATCCAGCACATCCTTACCCGGCAGGAATGGTATCGATGGCATACGCATCGAGATGTGATTCAACTGCGGTGTATAGAGCCGGTTCGTGTTGTTGATCACCTGCTGGAAGCCGTACAACGACGGTACATGGAAGTGAGGATTATCCTTGCCGTAGAAATCGTAATACACGTAGAATTTGTAATCCGTCTTATCGCGCAACAGCAGCAGATCTTCCTGATCCAGTGCGTTCGTTTCGGAGATGGTAATGACGTTCTCTGCACCCGGACCACGATTCAGCGAGTTAAGCTGCACACCCGGAGCTTCATAATCGTACGGTGGCCACGATTCGTACTCGGTATCTTCTTGAGCTCCACGATATCGCAAAACTGCGAACTGATACGCCGATGTAAACCGCTCATCACAATCCATCAGTCCACGGAACCGAATCAAATAGTTGCCGACCGGTTGGTTAGCTTTCACTACGAAATCAAACCGTTCGCCAGCGTAACTTACGAACGAACCGAGATCCTCCAACGGCTGTATACCGAATCCATCCGACGAAATGACCGTAAGATTGTGGTTTTCGATCGACAGCTCCACCGGGCAGTTAAGGAACTCGGCATTAATCAGTCGGAACCGATACCGGCGGCCCTTATCAACGTAAAACACGCTCAAGGGAATGTGTTGCGATTCCGGCACAACGACGGCATTAAAGTTTACCGTGCGCGATTGTCGTTTGGTTCGGTGTCGCACATCGTTCGATTGGAGTACCGTTTTAATGTTATTATTGCTGCTAGCCTGCAGCAGTTCTACGTCGTCCAGGGTAGTTGCGATCGGTTCCGTAGTTGTCTGCGCATCTTCCACAACCGTTGTTCTTTCCGATTCTTCAACTGCAATCGTTTCCGGTTGCGTTGTTACAGGAAGATTCTCATCAAACCCTCCATCCGACACGGGAGCTTCTGTAGACGTCCCTAGTGGCGTAATCTTCGGGAACCGCTTGAAATACTTGCCTCGTCCATTGATCAACAAGTTTGGTGGTTTATTATCACCGGTCGAGTGATGATGTGCGGCAAACAAGGAAACACCCTGCTCGTGACCCCAATCCTGTACCGTAATCACGTGCTCGGACAGATCGTGATCGTACAGCAACTCATGTATGTCATTATCCTTCCGAATGATCAATGCTCCAAACGCTCCATCACCACGCTGCATACCGGTGTGCGAATGCCAGAAGTGCGTTCCCGGATTATCAGCCCGGAACGTGTACCGGAAAGTCGTGCCCGGACTTATGGGACATTGCGAAACGTGTGGAACACCATCCATGTACGGAGTGCGCCTCTGATGCAAACCGTGCCAGTGGATGGTGGTGCTCTCGCCCATCAAATGATTCTCCACGTCCACCACAATAATATCGTTCTCACATACCTCGATGGCCGGACCTGGCATCATCCGATTAATAACGGCCACGTTCCTTCGCACACCATCCCCAGCGATGCAATGCGGCCGATCGCAGTCGGTGGCATTGTAGGGACAGTTGTAGCAGGCCTTACTAAGCGTACGGTACCATTCGAGCCGGAAACGATAGTAACAAGTTTCCGGTTTGCGTCCCAGTGTGCATACCCGCTTGCAGGGATGATTACTGTAGCTCTGTTCCTCGTAGAAATCCACGCCTTCCTCTTGCTGCGTTGAAGAAGCTGTCGTCGATTCCGGCACCATCCTGGATTCGGTGTAATTACACACCTTGCAGCAATCACGCTCGACAACGTACTGGTCGGGGCAATTTCCTACCGGTGGACACTGCTTGCGGCTTGAGCTGATCGAAAGGAAACCACTCTCCTTAACGCACCGATAAAGCAGACACCCGTCAGGACTAGCCCACGATTGTCCCTCGCGGTAAAACTGTTCGTCGAACTTGCACTGCGCCTGAACGCACTGTGGGCAGCAGTGTTGTTGCGAGATTTGCGGCTCAAAACCCTAAAATGAAATATCTAATTTTTATTCGTGTCTACTTGACTTAAAGATGGTATTAAATTACCTCCGGACAGATGGTGTTACACTGTATGCCAATAGAATTGATGAAGGTTTCGTTTGCCTCGTTCCGTAGACACTCATAGTTCATGCAGGTGGTTTCATTGACCATGTTAAACCACTTCTCACCGACCGATCTTGTGGTAATCTCACCGTCAGCATACACCTCACAAAAGTTATCTGAAATATTGAAAAGACAAAAATTATAACATCTTAATAAATAACATAAATCTCACAAGCTATGTTAAGCGAAAGAAAGTATCACCAACCACAACGCTGCAGTATGCAACATGTTCCGGCAGTAGTTCTAGGGCGAATGGTTCGTTCTTCATCACAAAACTCGATCGGTGGTGGGCAGGCGTTACTGTCACAGTATAGTCGAAGGATTTCACAGCAAGGGTCCAACTCGCGACGTATCCTTTGTCCCGGTTCTAGTGAGGTTTCCGAAATGTTTGACAGCGGTTGACATTTACTCGGGTCACAGTCTGTAATGGGACATTTTGTGAACATTTCTCTCTTGGTCATGGTCATGCCTGCCATTTCTGGCTTACTAGACTTATTGTTACCGCATAGTTGGATAGTCAGTCCTCACTATGGGTGAACATTTGTGTAGGCTTAATTAATGGAGTTTTGAATATTGAATATGTAAGTCAAGATTTCTGTGTGTTCTGATGCACCCTGTATCGTAAACTAGCGACTAGTTGATGATGATTAATCTTTAAACGACAGCTGATTATCATCGTGTGTGAAACATATGTGAGTAATAAGACGGATGCTGAGTTAGACAGATCCTCAGAGGCGCTCAATCGAGTAGTACTGCATCTTATTGCTTCACATAAGCGATTTTGGTATTTTTTCCATATCATAAGGCCCCATCATCAAAGCTAAAATAGCATTTTTAATATAATAATAGACGAAAGAGGTCCAAGAGACCCAAAATCTTGTTAATAGTACAAACAACATTTTGGAGATTTTTTAAACAACAATAGTTGAAATTTTCCGTTGCCCGCAGCTTGTACTGTGCAAAATTGAAAGTTTATAAGTTGGAGGAAGTAGCAGCTTGACAAGATCATAACTCTACGTACTAGTTCCTCGAATCAATCCGTAAAGCTAATGTGTCGAAATTATTCAATTATCTAACCGTTATCTAAATGATGGCTACAACAACACATCTTTGTTTTCGACTACCGAACTTTATTACAACTGTCCGCGCAACACCACGGTTATCTAATTTAAATTCACAACACGGTACCCGTAAACATTCCGGTACGACATGTACGAGTGAGCGCATGTCAAGTGCGAAAAATCGCTGATCATTGTCAAGGCATTTTGTTGTCCCACTGTACGGTAAGGGTACACACATCAGTCCCCTTTCGATTGTATACAAAACGCATCCGAATGATAGCGATGACCTCCCACGAGCTGATGATGGTACAGTGAGATCCGTACGTTACAACCGTACCCACCCCCGGCGAACTGAAAGATTGAAGGATTTGATATTCGGGCAAGAGATAACGATTGTAACGCAAAGTATATGAGCACGAACCACCGAAAACCTTCACACAAGCGCGACGTGATGATACACCTGGCCGGTACGTTTCTTCCGGATAGCCTTGGCGCAATAATGGCTGCACTAAGTCTTATGGCGCAGCGTGCTAAGTACAGAACCCACACTACATTACAGCGATACAACCTCACCCTTCGGCGAACAACGTATCCATAGTGTCCAACAAAAGGTACACTAATCTGCGAAGGTCACAGAAATGCATTGGATAACGTAGCGGCCTTCAAACGTAACCGAAAAAGTATGCATTACACGATCCACCACTGTAACCACGCGCCCATCACGGTAGGCAGGTGAGTGTGCTGAAATGGATTATTAATATCCACAGCACAATCGGACGAAACAAGCGGAACGAAGCGGGCCAGTTGAATTCAAATCAATTTTAATAACACACATCGTGCAAACCTTCCAAGCCGTTAATCACGGTGGGGCAGAGTTGATCCGGCATACGGTAGTAGCACCTGTTGCTTTTTTTTTTTTGCTACTGCCGTAAGACCAGTAGGTGGCAACGTGTGACACTCATCGCCTAATAGGGTAGTTAACCATTGGTTGCGGGTTCTCGGCGCGTTCCTGTAACAGATTATACCTTAGATACCGAATACAAAGTGGATCACAAACGAGTTTGACGAGATATCATCTGTGTTCGAGGTATCAAGAGTCTTTTCATTATGTAAATGGCAAATACTGGTGAAAATAAGTCTTTTTACTTATTTCTAAAGTGCCCAAAAACTGAGTCATTTATCAGTGAGATAATTAGCACGCCCCAACAAACTGGAACGATTATAATTCCATCTTACATACACTTAGTTCCATCATGAAATCAATTATCTTTCTCATTATTCTCAAACGACTTAAAGCTTCTTAGTACAGCGCTTACGATTGATGAGCACTGATAATAGACAAAAAGCCCTAGAGTGCCCTAGAATTGACACAGGCACATATAATCCCACACCCTGTGTGTGTGTGTTGCTGTCTAAAGTTGCCGATCCTCATCAAGCAACAAAGCAAACCTAAGGCAAACGCGCACGATAACAGTGCATTGCTACAACATGGCGATCGAATTGGCAACCCGCTACCACTGTATGTGATGTAAGTTCACACGATCAAGTCACTTCCACACCACACCTGACTGGCACAACACTATCGCAACCTGCTGATCGTCGGTTGCGTGTGAACGTGAACGCCGAACGCACATGCATCATCATCGTATGTAGAGCCGAGCGTACGTGATCGTCCCAAGACGCAAAGCATCTCACCGTGGACTCCAACCTTGACCGTGGACCTCGTTTCGTTAGCAATCCACCGAGCGCTATGCAGTGGAGTTGGACGCTTGTTCTGAAGAGAACTCCACAACACCTTCCAATTATCCCATGGCCGATTTGAGTCTCTAATGAGGCTTCCTGCGGTAACGGACCCATTAATTGAGACCGTCAGGATTCATCCATCAATCATAAAATCTGTTTTACGACCCTTTTTACATCTCGGCGGGATAAATGATGCCTGCGGCAGAGACAATAAAAAAAAGGCCAACTATAGATTAAATCCGGATCCGGCGAGCTAGTGTAGTGTGGGGATTCAAATAGAACAGATCGGCTCCTAGGGTCGACACATTTCGCATTCGCGCATTTATTTATTTGTCGCATAAATTAGCGAAACATCTACACATCTGGTCTGGGAGCAGTTCTTAAAAACAACGTGCCACTAGATTGGCATGCGGTTCCGGTTGACTGTGACTCCGACCCCCGTGTCCGAGGTATATAATTTTCGGAATTAGAAAATTACAATTACAATGTATATGAACCACATAAAAAAGTGAATGGAAACCGATAGACCGGATGGAGACCGGCAGTACATTCTGATTAGCGAGGATATCCGCGTGTGAAACCTATTTTACCCAGTCGGCTTATAGCTCGCAAGTAGAAGAGGTTCTCGTTGCGAAAAGCACTCGTTCCAGTTCGTGTCGCATGGGCAAGTAGGAGAAATCAGAGGAAACCCGAACAGCGCAATCGATTTCGAACGAACCAAGCACGCAGGTGGCAGCTTCTTGATGTCCAAATTAATTGCTGCCCATTTAATCATGTATTAACTATCCCCGTGTAAACGCACGCCGGCTGCTTTTCTACCGCTTTACTTCCCGATCGATCGTCACCCGGCGGCATACCGCAATGGTGGGCAGCGTGAATCATAAAAGGGTTTCACTGCCTCACGCGATCAACGGTCTGTGACGGAGCTGTGCACAAGTCACACGCGCTGGAATGTCCAAGAACGTGGTGATCGCAACCGTTAACACGCGCCAAACGAGCACTTTCAAGCACGCTGCTGCGGACCAATGTCCCGCAATGTGCTCCGGTTCTATCGCAGCTCACGGACCAGAATGACGCCATCAGTGTGCGTATGGTGCGTAAGCTAGACATCGCCTTACAGGTAAAACCGGGAATCGGATAGCCCAAAGCCGCAACCAACGGCTGGATGGAACTGGTTTACAGCAGATATTAGGACATGGTGCGCTACAGCACGTGTACTGTAAGGGTGACCTCAAAAAATATATGTTAAGTAGAAATTCTTTTCATTATCCAAGATACGCTTAATACACCGATGATAATTAAGAAGTGTTTAAATAATGTCGATTATCAATCAACTCTAATCAACTGCAAATCATCACAGCACGATGACTTGCATTCCACAGTTCCACTTGTCCGTGGGGTTTCCTTGAAGTTAAAAATTCCCTACTTTTTTTAACGTTGTAATACAATTGACAGGAAGATACCAAAATCACACATTACGGTCAATTAGATGTATAGGGAGGAACCTCAAAAACCACACACATCCAACACAGCATCATCCAAGAAACCAGTTTCTAGCGGATATCTGCTTGAAAGATGATCTTCCGGGATGTTTTCGACCCCCCAAAAGCGGTTGGTAAATCCCGCAAAATTCTCCACCATGACAAAACGCTTTTGTTTATCTTGCATGCATCGGGTGAAATCGTAGCTTGAATATTTACGATCCTACTGCACGGAACACTGTCGGCTTCCTGCTCTTTGTGGTTGACAGGGACGCCACAACATTGCGCGCCGAGGAACTGGAGGGGACTTTTTGGTTTATCAATTCCACGATTCATCGATCATCAGTTTCCCGTTGTTGCGATCCTGCGTAGCTTACCTGTGATGACACTTTGCGAGTGGCAGATTTGAACCATCAGCGACAAAATGATCGCGATGCTGGCAGTTACTAGAGGCATTCTGTCACGCCAAAGCCCGGCAGTTAACACACTATTGCTGATATGCATAGTTCCGTTATGGGGGGGGGAGGGGTGTTGTTGGTTGACACTGTTATCTTTACTGGACGACAGTTTGCTCCTTTTTAGACACGCTGTTCACCGTTTCGGGTCTGTGTCACATCATCCACAATCTCGTTGTCTTAAGAAACGCCTGTCGAAGACAAAAGAAAATTAAAAAATTGGTTACAAATGACATGACATTTATAGCTGTGTCCAAAAACAAACGCATAACTACTTCAAACAATGCATGTAACACTAATTAGCAAACGCTATGATGAAACACTGTGCAAAACTTTCATCTAACTTTACACACACACACCCTTTCGTATCGTGCGCAATTTTGAGCCGCTAATCAAATGAAGAAATCAATGTTAAGCTTCAAATTTGCATAAAATGCTACACTAACGGGATCGAACACGGCCCCCGAACAGGCCGATCGTTGTATTATCACGTGTATAATGGCATCCCATGTGGAGAACGTTTTTACTTTCGCTGTTAACGAAAGGTGAACACTCTGCCATTCCCAACTAGCGGCAACACAATGACGTGCCCGCTCATCTGCTTCTGTACATCTCAGCCACCGCTGAAATGAGATGCATTAACACGTGGGCTGACGGCGACTGATAGCGGTCAACCTGTGCCGGGTAGGAGATATAGATTTTTTATTGTTTTACAACGGTCCGCCCTAGCGAACATAGGCGGATCCCTGCCTATTGTGATAAGCGTAGATCTCGGCGAAGAAGTGACCAAAAAGGGGCAAAGTTTGGTCTGATAAAACTAGCGTTGACGTACGTCGAGAAAGATCATACTATTGGAGGGAAGCGGTACCCTGATTACTCTTGTCACTATTCATAATTGTATTAGATAAGATTTTGCGATAAGTAATTGTTTGTTCCTGTGCATGCAAATGTTAAAACCCCTAAAAACCTCCTCAAGAACGGCCCTTACTTAGTTTAAACTAACTTCTAGAAGCTGTCAGATAGAAGATTATGTTGCACATATCATTGTCATTAACATAACTACCGGTAGCTTCCTCACGATGGACAACCTTCAGCAGTTTGCATCCACAATCTTCCGAGCACGATCTATCATTCGTCTATCTGTTGCAAACAATTTTACACCATTCACAGATGGCAGCAGTGCCACCTTTGGAGGCTAGCGTTATTTGACATACAATTACCCAAGATTGCATAACGATGCTTAAATGAAGTCTAGCCTTCTCCGGGTACTTGACCTAGTGGTTACCAGTACCGGTGCGCATACCTGCGTTGACCAGTAGGGCGAACAACTTAGGACTTGGACGAGCGTGAACGTGAGATGTTTCACGCTTTTCAATCCCGATTGTGATTCAATCACTCGAAAGAACTGGATACTGCAGACTTCAGACAGCCAAGAACATACCAAACTTAATGGCATTTCGCGAATTACGAAAATGGACCGTTAATAGAGTGACTGCTTCCAGGTTTTAGGTTGATCTTTCACTGTGAATGCCGGTGGATAAACCTTGAAATGTGTAATGATCATGTTTACCGCTAAAAGCACATTATTGTACCACTTTTTTTGTTGCTGTTGGTGACCAAAGCACTCGTTATCATTGAAAAGCCACAGTGATTGAGTTGTTGTGTTATACTACATGTTTACTGAGCTGTATCTTTCGATCGGATGATGCGATGTTGCATCTTTTCTGTGCAGACACACATTAAAACCATGATAAACAAGTTGTTATGAATGGGAGCTTTTTTTGGGGGAAAACTTACATCTAACAACAACAAACCCAACCGCAGACGACCTTCCCAACTGAAAACAACACTATCAACCTTCATCTCCGGATAACCATTAATAGGCGAGCCCTCACTCTCACTTTCCAGCTCCACTTGCATTGTGAACTAATTTCGACACATTGTGGCTCACGCGTCGATCAGTTTGCTTCTTTTTTATTGATTTTGGAACACTCGGGTCTGATGGGTTGGTTGGTTGGTTGGTTGATTGGAAGCATAAGCTTGAAACTGGATACTTAATGAGGCGAAAAAAATGTTCTTCTTTTGTCTTCAAATGTAGTTCGGTAGGGTGTGCTTTTATTGGATAAGATTATGTGCCTATTTTTAGGCCACCGGAGAGCACAATCCTAAATATTGAGAAATTCAGCTCTGCTTAATACTAACAACGGCAAAAATAGAACAAAACGCTTTTAAAAGCAAGCAGGAACTCTATACTTCTGCTGTCGCCATCACTTCCTGATGCAATGGAAACCAAAAATTGGCCCCACAATGTCCCACAATTCACAAATGTTTGCACAGCAAGATATACTTCCGTCCTGCGGTGAATCCGCGTACACTTTTATTAATCCAATAATTATACCACCTCATCGGGCACACCGTGAACGTGAAACTGTCCTACGTTGTCGGCGTACGTTACGGTGAACGGTTACCGACGACTGTGATCGGCAAGATTGGACGAGCTCGAGATCGAGCGGTGGTTGCTTCAAGTCAAACTTTTCCGGTTGGAAACGAAACAGTTCGTAGGAAGCGACTGTTGGGGCCATACATATTTATGAAGAGGCTAATTTTTGCAAAGCGTCTTGTTGGACTAACAGCAAAAATTTTAAGTAATTATGTTTGTGTCAGACTAGACATGTTGAATGTTCAACAGAAAACTGATTTGTAGATAGTAAAAACTAATCTGAGTTGTTTTGAGAATCTTTAGAATCTTGACATCTTGAGAATGTGCAAGTTAAGTTTGTTGTTATGTTTTTATGATCGAATAAATTATAAATTTGTAACATTTTCAGGGAGATATCAATAAGAGTAAACTTGTTGTGTTAACTAACACGTGCGAGATATCGCAAACAATTCTATTTGTATGATAACACTTAACACAATCGAACCCCCACAACATATGCCAACATCAACATCATCGATGTTCTGAAACAGCTTCTGTACTTTATCTAAATATTAATCATACCGAAAGCCAATACCCTTTTATCAACCACTTCAACTCATCAACTGCTTCAGCTAGAACAAATGGACCGAACATTCAAACACAACACGTGCACTTACCCGAACAATCGCTGATCAATCGTTATCAACCGTTCTGCAGTAATGGTTTACTCACGTTTGTCGGTTACAACAAAACTTGTCACTTATCATCCAAGCACACTAGCTAGCCGCTTGATACAGAACAAATAGATTTAAATTTTAGACGACACCGTTATCACGCGCTGGTTTTTATCTAGCCAGCCGCTACTACACGTCACTAAACCGCAGATGACTTCAATCTCTGGCAGAAGAGGCTACACTTCTTTGCGGTTTTCACCTCAATTTTTTGTCACAAAACACTTAACACACTATTACACTTTTCCTTTCTGCACGTTTTATGCTTCAAACGTACGTTTTTTTCACTTCACTTTCCTTCTGTGTCGTCTCCTAAACCACCGCCGGACTACGACGAACCAAGGCAACGAAGGCTAGCAGCGAACACGCACAGAACAAAGGCACCTGGATGGATGGAGTCACACGAGCCACTGCTCGCGAACGCCCTTTCTTGTTGGCGCTTGGAGGCAGACAAACGTACACCGATCGACTGAACGTGCGAGCCATGGGCCCGAACGCTTTTAAACCAGCTTTTGAGCGCAGCGCACCGTACCCTGACGTCACGACAGTGACGAACCATGGTGCGCAGGCCAAACCGCACGCTCGCTAATCTGCTTCGTTTCTAGCGCGCGGTAAACAAGCTTTGGTCACTTCGGAAACACGCGGGAACAGGAATGCTTGGGCTTCTCCGATTGCAGAAGGCTCGGCATACGTGGGTTCTTGATGCCGACGGTTTGTTTTTACTGGGATTCCCTGAAACGATCGAAGCATGTAGCAGCGGGCGATCGCTTTCATATTACATGAAAGTGTATTGAAATTAAAATTCTTAACAAGGGAGATTAGTCATCAAACGATACCTATTAAAAGGTTCTTAATTGTGTTTGGTGCGGTAAGAAGCGGGAAATCACGAAAAACGCGGGAATTTACAGTGGTGCGCTTATTAAAACCCGACTATGGAACCACTAAGCAGCTGTGAAGCAAATTTGAAGCTGAGCCTGCTTTTCATGTGTATAATACAATTTAAAGATGTAAAATAATTGTTTAGGAAGACTTTTAGAAGTTTGTGTGTATTTGTAATGTCTGTATTTATTTTCCGTACATCCTTACTAATTTCGTTTACTTATATAGAAAACGGTGCAGTGTTCTAAGTTTGTAAAGACGATTCCTCAATGTTATTTTCCTTATCTAAGGCATTATGTACCGACGGAATAGTTTCTGAGGTATTGTGGTTGGAATCTCGGAATCATCTATCCCATATACAAGAAGGAAGATATACTAGAGTGGAGCAACTGCAGAGGTATTACGGTGTTGAAGATTCGATCGCTAGTAATACAAGATAGACTTGTCCCATTCGTCGAGGAGATAGTTGGAAACTATCAGAACGGATTCCGTAACGGAAAATCAACCACAGACCAGTTATCACCATGCGCAAAGCTTGGTGTAGATGGCGGAAAACTAGTGGCTAAACTTCCAATTATCAAGCAATTCGAGTGGGTGCGTAAGGTACGTTACGTTCCAGAATCAGATCTTATCTTGTTCGGCAGTTTTATGGAAGATCTACAGAACGATGCAGAAAGATTGACGCACATCAGTACAACTTCGTTGCAAGCAGTAGAACGGACATCGACGGAGGTAGATCGAACACAAATCAGGATGGTAAGTGTTGTTTGATGTCATGTCATGAAGTGACAAAATGCTACGCGTTCGGGGCAATGGCAGTGCAGGAACGTTGGCAGAAGGCACCAACATTATCTTTGTGTTTTGATTGTTTGGGGAAGCACAACTGGTCGAGATAAAGCAGTTTGTGGTATTGATGGGTGCACGATAAGGCGGAATCTGGTAGTAGCGTTGGTGGACTTGTATCTGATG